>JAUDYJ010000014.1:11703157-11713004 GCA_030761175.1 Masticophis lateralis | reverse complement strand
AAGTGATCTCTCCTTTTTGTGCTTTTTTTTTTTTTGACAACATGAAGCTATATCTAACTTTTATAGAAGTTTACTGAGAAGGAGAAGACAGTTTCTCCAAGAAAGAAGTCAAGGAAGGAAGGACCTACTGTAGAATCTAAAGGCATAATCACCTAGCTGTACTGGAGCTGTTTTAGAAGGTATCTTTCGTAAGCTCAATACAAATAGATTTTAAAATGCAGGGCTGTATAAAGCTTCAAGAGGTGTTTTGGATTAATGAGACTTACAGGAAACAATCCCTTCGAAATAGCTCTTAAGTATATTAGTGTGACCACCACAAATGTGAGCGGAAGGGACCTACGGACTGAATGATCAATGAACACTTTGCCAAAGTGCATTTGCAGCCTGGAGCAAAGCTTGTGTGAACTGGTGAGAATTTCAGAGCGTGCTTGCAAGCGTCATCACAACAGGACTGCTGTAGGGAAGGGTGTGTCCCCCCTTTACAAAATCATTTACCACGGTGAAGTGATTGGATCTGTTGCCAACACGTTGGGTGATAGCCATTTCGACTACTGAAATCTTCAAGGTGAGTCTTGAGTAATCAGACGTACTCCGTTTTACAAATTGGATAGGATCATAGAATCCTAGGGCTGAAGGGATCACCTTGGAGGTCTTCTAGGCCAGAATACAGGACAATGTATTCTATCCCAGACAAATGAACAGTCCAATCTTTTATTGAAGACCTCCAGCAAAGGAGCTGTTGTGGCCCGCCAGTGGCCAGCAGAGCTGGCAGCAGATTCGGACAGTGAGGGAGGTTGGAGAGGAACGTGGGCCAGGCCTGGAGTCTGGGGAAGGCTCAGATGAGGGCTCTGAGTCAGAGGCAGAGAGGGGGTCAAGGTCATCTGGTAGTTCTTTGCTGCCTCCGGAGTCTGACATCAGTGAGGCAGAAGAACAGCAGGAGCCTGTTCCCAGTTTGCACATGCACAGAGCTGCCAGAAGACAGGAACAATTAAGAAAACAGGGTCGACTTGGGAGTAAGGCTTGGAGATGATTGGCCCCTCCCATAAGAAGCGAATGGGACATGAGGTTTTGTAGGAAGCAATTAGTTCATCTAGTCAGTAAAAGCTCTGGAAAAGCTCTGTTTGACTCTGTGCTAAGTTTGGCCTTGCCCTATGTATGGCAATTAGTTCTCTGGCAGCATTCCAAGGGAGATAAGGTGAGTGTTTATAAACACTCCCCTGAAAGACTGTTGGAGAAGCCTTTCGGGCTGGGAATGACAATAATTCACAGCGATATGAATTAAAGAGATTTGCAGGGACTACGGAGGTTGGACTATTTATTATTTATTTATTTATTAGTTTGATTTATATATGCCACCCTTCTCTGGAGATTCAGGGCAGTTTACAATGCATTAAGCAATAGCCTTCATACTTTTGTATATACCTGCTTAGTAGGGTTTTTTGGGCCCCCCTGAGTGGTGTTCTATTTTATACAAAGTTAGCTTATTGCCCCCACAAATTGGGTCCTCATTTTACCTACCTCGGAAGGATGGAAGGCTGAGTCAACTTTGAGCCTGGTGAGAATCGAACTCGCAGTAATTGCAGGCAGCTGGCAGCTAAGTGCTACTTTAACAGCAGCAGTTTAGTCTATTGCGCCACCAGACTAGAAGACTTCCAAGGTCCCTTGCAATTCTGTTATTCTTTCATAACTCTTTAATGATTATTTCAAGTGAGGGAAAAGTATAAGTCATAAGTTTTATTTGTCAAGCATATATAAGATAACAGGTAAAAGTATAAACATAATTTGAATACATGAAAAGAGTAAGAGTAAAAAGGAATATTCAGACAAGGACAGTAGGCAGGCTGGTGCACTTATGCACTCCCCTTACAGACCTCTTAGGAATGGGGTGAGGTCAACAGTAGACAGTCTAAGGTTAAAGTTTTGGGGGTTTGAGGAAGAAACCACAGAGTCAGGTAGTGCATTCCAGGCATTGACCACTCTGTTCCTGAAGTCGTATTTTCTGTAATCGAGTTTGGAGCAGTTTACCTTGAGTTTGTATCTCTTATTTGCTTGTGTATTGTTGTGGTTGAAGCTGAAGTAGTCATTGACAGGAAGGACATTGTGGCAGATAATTTTATGTACTACGCTTAGGTCAGACCGAAGTTGGCGTAGTTCTATGTTGCCTAAGCCCAAAATTTGGAGTCTGGTGGCATAAGGTATTTTGTTGCGAGTAAAGGAATGGAGGATTCTTCTCGTCAAATATCTCTGGACTCTCTAGATTGTATTTATGTATTTATATATTTATATTGTATTTATGTCTCCGAGCTAACACCTCATAAACAACATTTCCTATGCCCTTGCTTCTTTAAAAAAATCTGCTTAAATTTTATAAACTCGGCATTTCCCGAAGCATCTGGTTTTACTTGGGTTCCTTCAAAGACTCACCTTTATTAAATATTCTTGGAAATTGGAGTGGGAAAATATTTTGTCCCCCAGAAGGGGGGGAAATAGGGCTTAGAAGATGTACTTTTTACTGAATGTACTGGTTAAGTACTAACCACAACAAATGTGGTGCTATTGTGACTAATACTATGCAGATTTTTTCACCCTCCAGGTTTGATTGTTTTAACCCGTCAACATGTTACCATTCTGGATGTTGGTTAGGAAGGGACAGCCAGGGGAGAGCCGGAGAGGTAGATGGAGAGTCAGTTTGGTCAGGTGGTTAAGGCACCAGGCTAGAAAGCAAGAGACCATGAGTTCTAGTCCTGTTTTAGGCATGAAAGCTAGCTTGGAATTCTCCTCCTCCTCCTCTTCCTCCTCCTCCTCCTCCTCCTCTTCCTCCTCCTCCTCCCCCTCCTCCTCCTCTTCCTCCTCCTCCTCCTCATCTTGTGGGACTTTCGAATACAGACAGATCGTCACTTGGAACACAACACGCCAGATATCACAGTTGTCGAAAACCGAAACGTACAATTTATTGACATCGCGGTACCAGGAGATGCCAGAGTCGAAGAAAAAGAACTGGAAAAAATCATGAAATATCGCGACCTGGCCATCAAGACTACAAGGCTACGCATGAAACATGTAACAATGATACCCGTTGTCATCGGGGCACTTGGTACCATGTCCAAGAATTTTACAAAACACATCAAGAAATTGCAGCTTCCTTTAATAACACCAGCGGAACTGCAAAAAATGTGCTACTCGGACAACTTAAGAAGGTATTTGGTTGATACCTAAGATGCTGGCAGCAACCTGTATCAACCATTAGCACCAGTCAATGGTATTTGTGATGCATTTTTGAATGTTCAGTTGACTGAACATTTAAAAATGTATCATAAATACCACTGACTGGCACTAATGGTTGATACAGGTTGCCGCCAGTGACCTAGGGATCAACCTTCGTAAAATATACGATGTAGCACAGTTTTTTGTAACTCCGCTGGTGTTATTATTTATTGATTTATTAGTTTGATTTATATGCCGCCCTTCTCCGGAGACTCTGGGTGGCTTACAAGGCTTTTAAGCAATAGCCTTCATACTTTTGAATATACCTGCTTAGTAGGGCTTTTTGGGCTTTGTATTGTATACAAAGTCAGCTTATTGCTCCCACAAACCGGGTCCTCATTTTATCTACCTTGGAAGGATGGAAGGCTGAGTCACCCTTGAGCCTGGTGAGAATTGAACTTGCAGTAATTGCAGGCAGCTGGCAGCTAAATACTACTTTAACAGTAGTTTAGTCTACTGCGCCACCAGGCTCTTATTGCAGGAAGCTGCGATTTCTTGATGTGTTTTATAAAATCCTTGGGCTTATTATTATTATTATTATTATTGTTGTTGTTGTTGTTGTTGTTGACGGTAACACCGTCAAAAATCCAGATTTGCCTATCCCAGGTCCTTGGTAAGAGGCATTTCTTTACTGCCTACATCTTCTATGAAAACACCCACAAAATTTTCACACCTTGCACATCCCCCTCTATCTCTGTCACTCACACACACACACACACACACACAGAGTGTCACACAAAACTACACTAATATGGGAGCCCAGGAAAGCTTGAGGGAATCCAGGAAAAACCAGCACCTCGGCTGAACTGATTTTCCCCACATCGATAGCAAATCCGGTTTATACCCTGAGCAGACAGCTCCACAATTCCACAATGTTGTGCTTTAATTTACGAGTTTTAGATTGCCGGTTGTGAAATAATTCACCAAGCAGCAAAATTCAGGGTGGGGAGAAGCAGGTGTCAATACACATTTAAGTAAAAAGGTTTGGTTTTTTTTCTTTTTGAAAGCCTGGAGGTCAATTAAGAAAAGCAATAGTTATTGCAGATCAGGGGGAATGAAGAGGAGGATCTGAAGAAGACAGTCATAAGGGATATTTCAATTGGCGCAGTCGATTCCTATTAAGTAAATAAGATTTTATGGCTACCTAACAGTGGGGGGAAAACCCTTTAACTTTCCATGCAGCTGCATTTATTCAGAATAACAGAATAACAATTTCCTTACAGCAAGAACAATCAGTGGAACGGCTTGCCTCCAGAAGTTATGGAGGCTTTCAAAAAGAGAGATTGGACAACCATTTGACTGCAATGATCTCGGATCTTCTGCTCAAGCAGCAAGTTGAACTCCAAGTTGATCTCCAAGATCCTTTCCAATTCTGTCATTCTATGACTCTATTTGCCAAGGCCCAGCTGAGGACTCTCTCCTTGCAACACACAAATGTTGTGTTAAGTTCTCCTTTCTTCCAGATCCAAGTTCAAGATGAAAAACTTTCGCTTGACCTCAATCCTGCATTGGTGTTGGGCACCTTCCATTCTATCTGGATCCAGAAAGAATGTCCTTTTACTGATAGTCCTCGACTTATATCCATTCACTCAAAGTTACAATGGCCCTGAAAAAGGTGACTCACAACTGGTTTTTTCGCACTTGCGACCATTGCAACATCTCTGTCAGGGTTCCAAGGAGCACCCCCAACGAAAGAAAACTCTGAGGCTTGAAGTTCCTCAAAGTTCCATTTTATTAGAGATGTCATACTGGCACATCTGGGAAAACTCGAATCCGAAAGCTTCCAGGTTTTCCCCACCCAAAAGAAAGTCCAAGTCTTTACCCAACACTCATATGTCCATCATGTGGTCCAATCAAAGCACCGTCCCAATTGGAGATGCCTACCAGTCACCTTGGCCTTGACTCTCTGAGAAAGAATGCTGTTTTGACTATATATCACCCATGCTCCATACAATCCCCCCTCCCAATTTCCCACAGTAGAAAATGTGGCAGGCCTGAAGGCCCAACTGTAAAAGATGTAAAACTGTAAAAGGGTGAGACAAGAAGCAATGGATGGAAATTAATCAAGGAAAGAAGCACGCTAGAATTAAGGGGAAATTTGTCATCAGTGAGAACAACTAATCAGTGGAACAGTTTTCCATCAGAAGTTGTGAATGCTCCATCACTGGAAGTTTTCAAGAAGAGATTGGACAACTCTTTTGTCTGAAATGCTATAGTGCAGGGGTGAAATCCAGCAGGTTCTGACAGGTTCTGGAGAACCGGTAGCGGAAATTTTGAGCAGTTCGGAGAACCGGCAAATACCACCTCTGGCTGGTCCCAGAGTGGGGAAGGAACGGGGATTTTGCAGTATCCTTCCCCTGGAGTGGGGATTTTGCAATATCCTTCCCCTGCCATGCCCACCAAGCCACACCATGCCCACCAAACCAAGCCCAAAGAACCGGTAGTAAAAAAAAATTGGATTTCACCACTGGTATAGCAGATCCTGTTCACCCATGCACCTGGGGTCAGGTGTGCAAGACTAGGACCATAAGTGAAAGTCCAATTAAGGTGATTTATTGCTAAAAGCCTTCTTCTTCTTCTTGTGCCATATCCATCATTGGATGTTGGCCATCCTATTTTTGTCAACAGCCGCATGAAAAAGTGCTGCTGAGTTTTGTCCCTTAGATTTTGAAGCTATTGAGGTTCTTCTTCTGTGTGGACCTCATTTGCCTTCAATCTTTCCTTGGAGGATTAAGTGAAGGATGGCATATTTTTCTGGGTGTCACATCACATGTCCAAAATACTCTAACTTTCGCTTTTTTATGGTTTCATTGATTTCCCTTGGCTTTCCCAGGCGGCTTATCATCTCCTCATTTCTGATTTTGTTAACCCAGTTTATACGTAACAGCCGTCTGTAAATCCTGCATTTCAAATGCTTCTAGTCTCTTCAAGTGGTTTTCGGTCAGAGTTCAACTCTCTACTCCGTAGAGATGTAGCTTCTGACAAGCTTGATTTTCAATCTTGGGCTTAAACTTAATCTTAGGCTTCAATCGTAGGCTAAAAACCTACGCATGGGAATCTTCTCAACTACAGTCGATCCCTGATTAGATGAGGGTCAAGAGCACTCAAAGGTAGATTGGTTTTATTTTGCTTGTGGCTACATAAGGATTCTAGGCTGATTCCCCTTTTCACACCTCCCCTTCTCCTATAGGTGGAGATGTATCAGGACCTGGAGGACTGGGTTAGTTCCCTTCCATCTTTTTTTATGCAAACCTTCTCCATTATTCCATTCCAAATGCTGTTATGTGGCAGTCAAGATGGTGGCCACTCTAGGCTGTTACCCTGACCCATAGACCACTGATTTAATTTAATGAAACCTGATTCATTAGGCTGCTTATGGATTTATTGGTGAATAAATTTACGGTAAAGACATCTTGTCATTCTGCCAGGAGAGTAATTTTTTTGAATGGGTGCTCTCTCTCTCTCTCTCTCTCTCTCTCTCTCTCTCTCTCTCTCTCTCTCTCTCTCCCTCCCTCCCTCCCTCCCTCCCTCCCTCCCTCCCTCTCTCTCTCTCTCTCTCCCACCTTTCTCTGTCTCTCTCCTTCTGTCTCTCTCTCTGTGTCTCTCCCCTCCCTCTCTCTGTCTTTCTCTCTCCCCCCTCTCTGTGTCTGTCTCCTTCTCTCTCTCTCTCTCTCTCTCTGTGTGTGTGTGTGTGTGTCTCCCCTCATTCCCTCTCTCTGTCTTTCTTTTTCTCTCTCCCCCTTCCTCCCTCTCTTTCTCTCCCTCTCTCTCCCTGCTTTCTGTCTGTCTGTCTGTCTCTCACCTCTCTCTCTTGGTCTCCTTCTCTCTCTCTCTTTCTCTCTCTCCCTGCTCTCTGTCTGTCTCCTTCTCTGTCTCTCTTTCTCTCTGTCTCTCCCCTCCCTCTCTCTGTCTATCTGCTTTTCTCTCTGTCTGTCTGTCTCTCTCCCCTCCCTCCCTCCCTCCCTCTCTGTCTCTCTCTTTCCCTGGCTCAAGTTCTTTCTTATTGAATGTTTCGGTGGTCCTTAAAAAAGGGTATAAAATTGTAGAATTTAAACCTGAATTGTTTTTATGAGGTATAATATCAGAAAAAATTAGAAAAGTATGTATTTAATATCACATGTCTTAACAGCAGCAGAGGATTATATTCGCACAATATTGGAAAAAAACAAAGAAAACATCGCGAGACGAAGAGATAATTAAGATGATACTAGACTGTGCAGAAATGGATAGCTGGACATTGAAAATTAAAGAGAAAGAGAAATAAATCAAATTAAATCAAATTAAAAAAGAAAGGCACAGAATATGATCAAACATGGAATCTATTTTATCAGTTGTTGGAAAAAAAGGGGTAGAGATTAAGAATGTAATCTATATTGCTAAGCAAACTAAATCCCCAGACAACATGAGGTTTATTAAGCACTAAGAAATGCAATTAATAGAAAATCAATTCAAAAAAATTCAAAAAACCCCCAAAAATAAACATATAAAAATTTATGCATGAAACACCATAAGTCCAACCTCTTGCTCAACCAGGAGACCCTATAAAATTCTGGTCAAATGGCTGTCCAGTCTCTTCCTGAAATCCTCCAGTGATGGAATGCCTACTACTTCTGAGGGCAAGCCGTTCCACTGATTAATTATTATCTCTGTCAAAAAATTTCTCCTTAGTTCTTGCTTGGATTTCTCTCTAATGATCTTCCATCCGTTACTTCTTATGTTGCCCTCAGGTGCTTCGGAGAACAGGTTAACCTCCTGTGTTCTTTGAAGCAGTTAAATTGAATTCGAAACGGTCTTAGAAATTTGCCAGACTCAGGTTATGGAGCTTCAAGAGAGAAGAAATAGCACACAGTTTCTTTTTAACTTTATCAGAGGGACTTTGTGTTCAAAAAAAAATTTAAAAAATAACCGGAATCTAAGCATCAGAATTGTAGCTTTAAGCTCAGTTACTTGTGGTTTACACCCATAATGGTCCCTGGGAGGTATTCTTTGTACATATTTTGTCCCATATTGTTTACATTATGGGAAGGCCTTCTTCATTGTTGGTAGGAGGTCCATCTTTTGATCTGGGATTAAAGACTGTTCTGGATTAATCACAAGCTGGAGGGTTAGGTAATCTAGCACAGTCCTGTGGTGACCCAGGACCAAGTATTAGGTGCAAACAGTTCCAAAACAAACAGACTTTATTAAAGCAGCTGAGAATTAACTCGTTCTCAGCGTAGTCCAAACTAAATCAAAACAAATTCTTCTTAATACAAATTCTTCAATCTAATCACCAACTTTGATATAATTAGGCAGACTGCCAAAGACTTCTCTTGGCAAAAGTTCAGAAGCAGAAGATGCCAACAAGAAATGAATACAGTGAAACAAGAAGCAAATCTCTCAACGTTGTTTTCCGGCAAAGAGGCCAAGAGCCATTGCTGGTCTTATGGGAAGGGTCAATCATCTCTTGGTCTTATTCCTGAGTTGTCTTCTCTGCTTTAGCTGCTCCTGCCATCTGGCAGCTCTTCTCATACGTGCACTAGGAACAGGCTCCTCCTGTTCCTCTGCCTCTCTACTGTCAGCCTCTGGAGGCTCCGGAGGTAGCACATCACTCCCTGATGGCCCTGGCCCCATCTCTGCCTCCAACGCAGATCCTTCATCCAGGCCTTCCCCAGCCTCCAGGACTGGCCCCTCAGCCCCATCGCTGTCTGATTCTGCTGCCAGCTCCTCAGGCTGCTGGCAGACCACAACAAATCCAGGAGATTTCGACTGCAATAATCATAATGTCTGAATCCCATTGGCCATGTTGACAGTAGCTGAAGCAACCCATAATATCTACCCAGAGTCTTACATTAAGGGGATGGACTAAAAGACCTCAAAGGTGCCCTCCAAGCTTATAATTTTAGGATTCTATGTCAAGAATATAGATAGCCCTCGACAAGAGATGTACACTTTTATCTAATTTCTTTTTTTTCCTTTTTTTTCCCTATGCAATTAGGTGAAAGGAAAGGGAACACTCTGCATGCACAAAACTAATATTTAATGGGCTGGGCTGAATGCATTTTGCTAGAAGCATTAGCTTTCCATTCACAGGGAGTTGTTGTTGTTGTTGTTGTTGCTATGAGATGGGGCCTTTCTCACAGGTGGAAAAGATTATGACGGCAATTGCATAGGAACAGTGGAAAGCTGAATTCCTCCCCCGTCCCAAATTTCCCCCTTCTTTTCTTTTTCTCTGATTCTCTTTTTCTTACCCTTCTTTCCATTTTTATACCTTTAATGTATTGCAATTTTTTTTAAAGGAAAGAGATAGGAACCAGGCTAGAAACTAAAAGACTGGGAGTTGCAGATCTGACTTAGCCATGAAAATCGGCTCGATGACCTTGGGCCAATCACCAGAAGACTGTGAGTTCTAGTCCCGCCTTAGGCAGGAAAGCTGACAGGTGACTTTGGGCCAATCACCAGGAGATGGTAAGTTCTAGTCCCACCTTAGGCAGGGAAGCTAATAAGTGACTTTGGACCAATCCTTAAAAGACTGTGAGTTCTAGTCCCACCTTAGGCAAGAAAAGTGACAAGTGACTTTGGGCCAATCACCAGGAGATGGTGA
>JAUDYJ010000014.1:11613157-11698157 GCA_030761175.1 Masticophis lateralis | reverse complement strand
TTAACATTAATAAAAAGTAAAATTAATCTAAAGTATTTACTAAACATAAATAATATATAGTCACTTATCAAGTACTTCTAACATTATATTTTTCCCCCCTAAATCAAATATATACTAACCATAAATCATTTATAAAAACTAACAAATATTCTTAAAATTTTTCTAGACAGCAGTATAACAAATATATGTAAACTCCATCCAGGTTCTTATTCAGCCAGGCCAGCCTGTTGAAATAGCAGGGTCTTTAGGGCCCTGAGGAAGATACGGAGGTAGGGAATCATACGTATCCAGGGGGCAGTTCATTCCGGAGGACAGGTGCCCACACAGAGAAGCCTCTCCCCCTGGGGGTCCCCAGCCTATATTGTTTAGCTGACGGCATCCTGAGGAGCCCCTCTCTGTGGAGTGTATTGATCAGTGGGAGGCTATTGGCGGCAGAAGGTGGTCCTGTAGGTATCCGGGCCCTAGGCCATGGAGCGCTTTAAAGGTGGTAACCAACACCTTGAACCGCACCCGGAAGACCACTGGGAGCCAGTGCAGCTCGCGCAGGAGAGATATCACATGGTGCACCTAGTTGCACCCATAATCACCCTTGCGGTTAAATGTAGCACTGTGGGCTAACTCTGCCCACAGCCTGGAGTTCGGTTCTGACAGGTTGACTCAGTCTCCCATTTTCCCGAGATCGGTAGAACGAGGAGCCAGATTCTTGGGGGCAACATGCTGACTTTATAAACCACTCAGAGGGGAGGTGCTGCCAAGCATTATGAAGCGGTATATAAGTCTAAATGCTATTGCTAAACATATAGACCAGCTACAGTACTTAACTTTCAATGGAGGGGGGGTGCGGTTTCCTAGAGTGAGGCAGGTTTTTGCTTTCACAAAATAAAAAAGGACAATAAATGAAGCAGAGACAAATGGACAACAGAGGAAGCAAAGAAGGGGGTGTGAGATTTTCTCCCTTAGGTGCTAAATAATTTGGATTCTACACACCTGGCCTTCTGGAAGGAGGTCATCTTTTGCTCCGGTCTTGGCTGACCTTGCCATAGAACTAACCATAATATCTTTCTTTTGATGAAGGAGGAAGGGAGAGAGGGGGAGAAAGAAGGAAAGAAAAAGAAAGAAAGAAAGAAAATAGGATAATAGGTGCATAGACAGACACGGATAAATGATAGAATAGAGAGAGAAGGAGAAAGGGAGGGAGGGAGAGAGAGAGAGAAGGAAAGAAAAAGAAAAAGAAAGAAAGAAAATAGGATAATAGGTGCATAGATAGACACGGATAAGTGATAGAATAGAGAGAGAGGGAGAAAGGAAGGGAGGGAGAAAGAGAGAGAAGGAAAGAAAAAAGAAAAAAGAAAGAAAATAGGACAATAGGTGCAAAGACAGACACCGATAAATAATAGAATAGAGAGAGAGGGAGGGAGGGAGGGAGAGAGAGAGAGAAGGAAAGAAAAAGAAAAAGAAAGAAAGAAAATAGGATAATAGGTGCATAGATAGACACGGATAAGTGATAGAATAGAGAGAGAGGGAGGGAGGGAGGGAGAGAGAGAGAGAAGGAAAGAAAAAGAAAAAGAAAGAAAGAAAATAGGATAATAGGTGCATAGATAGACACGGATAAGTGATAGAATAGAGAGAGAGGAGAAAGGAAGGGAGGGAGAAAGAGAGAGAAGGAAAGAAAAAGAAAAAAGAAAGAAAATAGGACAATAGGTGCAAAGACAGACACCGATAAATAATAGAATAGAGAGAGAGGGAAAAGGGAAGGAGGGAGGGAGAGAGAGAAGGAAAGAAAAAGAAAAAGAAAGGAAGGAAGAAAATAGGATAATAGATGCATAGACAGACACAGATAAATGATAGAATAGAGAGGAAGGGAGAAAGGGAGGGAGGGAGGGAGGGAGGGAGAGAGAGAGAGAGAGAGAGAGAGAGACAGAGAGACAGAGAGAGAGAGAGAGAGAGAGAAGGAGAGAGTGAGATTGTCCCCTTTCGTTGAACGAAACAGCTCCCAAAAGCTTTCATTCTCAGTTGCAAAGACAGTGAAATCAGGAGGGGGAAATGTGCCTCCAATTATTATCCTTCTCTGCTTAAAAACCTCTCTCTGAACTTTTAAGTCTGCTCAAGTTTCAGGTCTTCTGTCTCTCCCTTCTTATTTAAACTCATCTAGAGAAAGCTATTAAAAACCTCCGACACTATAAACTCCCTCATAAACCCTTGTTTTATAGCCTTCATTGCCTTTTCTTAAACAGCCTGGCAGGCTTTCTTCCTTCCGCGAATCTTAGAAAGGTGCTTGCGTTTGGAGGTTTTTTTTTTTCTCTTTCCCCATGAACTTGGCGAGAGGAGAACATCAAGATGGAAAGTTGTCTTGGTAGCCCTCTGTGGGCAAACAGGGATTTGTTTGAGAAAGTCATAGATGAAAATCTGGGATCTACTCTCCCAGAAGGTATCTGGCTGCCCCACCAAGTTTAATTGGGTCTCAATGTTTCCCTTAAACATTATCACCTAAAAAGATCTAAGACACACACCTTCTTTCGGGTGGCTCTGCACTGTGGAACATGTTATTCCTTGAGATCTGACTGCGCCCAACTTCCATGCCTTAGCCTTGAAGCATAGCATGGAGTGGAATGGAGTGGAGTGGAGTGGAGTGGAATGGAGTGGAATGGAATGGAATGGAATGGAATAGAATAGAATAGAATAGAATAGAATAGAATAGAATAGAATAGAATAGAATAGAATAGAATAGAATAGAATAGAATAGAATAGAATAGAATTCTTTATTGGCCAAGTGTGATTGGACACACAAGGAATTTGTCTTTGGTGCATATGAATAGAATGGAATAGAGTAGAGTAGGGTAGGGTAGGGTAGGGTAGGGTAGGGTAGGGTAGGGTAGGGTAGAATAGAATAGAATAGAATAGAATAGAATAGAATAGAATAGAATAGAATAGAATAGAATAGAATAGAATAGAACAGAATATAGAGTACAGTAGAGTACAGTAGAGGAGTAGAGTAGAGTAGAGTAGAGTAGAGTAGAGTAGAGTAGAGTAGAGTAGAATAGAATAGAATAGAATAGAATAGAATAGAATAGAATAGAATAGAATAGAATAGAATAGAATAGAATAGGAGTATAGAGTAGAGTAGAGTAGAGTAGAGTAGAGTAGAGTAGAGTAGAGTAGAGTAGAGTAGAGTAGAGTAGAGCAGAATAGAACAGAGCAGAACAGAATAGAATTTATTGGCCAAGTGTGATTGGACACACAAGCAACTTGTCTCTGCTTCATTCGCTCAGTGTACATTCAAACAACAAAGTGATTGGTCATATGTCATAGATCATAGTTGCAATCAATAATCATAATATACAACAAGTGATAAATCATAGATACCAATAGGAGAATATTAGGAAAGATGAGTAGATGAAAAAGATAATATCAACACAGCCCTTCTACATGGGTAAATATCTTTAGACCTAAGACAGTGTTGTGGGAATTAGGTCTGACATTTCCCAGAAACACTGAGATTCAAACCCAAGAAGTTGGTCGGTCAATGTACAGCCAAGGGCTACCCCATTCCCTGTCCAAAGACGACTCCGTGGTCATGTGACCAGCATGACTCAACACCAAAGGTGCACGGAACGCTGTTCCCTTCCCCACCAAAGGTGGTCCCTATTTTCCTACTTGCGTTTTTTACCTACTTTTGAACTGCTAGGTTGGCAGAAGCTGGGACAAGTCACAGGAGCTCACCCCATTATGCAGCACTAGGGATTCGAACTGCTGAACTGCCGACCTTTCAATCAACAAGCTCAGCATCTTAGCCACTGAGCCACCACATCCCTTTTTAAAATGATAGCTAATCTGCCTTCATTTTCCCCCTGGCATGTTAGGAGTCTTAACAACAAGAAGGAAGGGAAGAGGCAGTTCCAGAGAAGTAGGATAATCAGAGCTGAATTCTCTGCTCAGGTTCTTCCACTAACCCAGGGATCAGCAACCCGTGGCTCTGGAGCCGCATGTGGCTCTTTCATCCCACTGCTGCGGCTCTCTATTGCTGGTCGGCTCCACAATTGTTAGGGCTTTCAGTTAGGACAGGTAGAGGAAAAAGGATGCTGCGCTAGGAGAAGACTCTATGGTGGTTGAACCGGACTTCGGGTCAGCTCCAGAACCTAATCCCTGATTTCTTATCCCCAGTAGCTCCCGGTGGCTACAGATGGCTCCTTTCCTTAGCTACCTTCCATTCAGCAAACTTTCTCCATCAGCTTTTCCTGGCTTTGATTCCATAAGAACATGAGTACTGCCAACAGAAGATAAGGTGAAGTTCTCAGCTTTATGGCAAGGGTCAGAAGGACGTCTGGGCTTTGCCATTCTAGTGCCACTTAAAATCTTAAAATAGGACTCAAGTGGGGAGGTAAGTGGTGCACAGACCTTGTCTTGAACCTCAGCAAGAGTCTGATTGCCATCTACTTGAAAACACCCGATGGGAAGGTTGCCATGTCCTTCACAACCATCTCAACCTCTCCATTAGCTGGGCTTTATCATCAGAAAGTGTTGATTGTGCTAACGGCTTTCCATGGTGTACTGCTTTTCCCCTCTCCCTTGTCTCTTTTCATCACTAGAAGGAACTGCCCCTCTAAGCGAAGGTGATTTAGAGCCCTGTTGCCATGTAGACTCCACACACACACATACACAACATGCTCAAAATTGAACGCTGGTAATAACTTTGGACAGCAGCTGTACAATGTTGTGTTTGCCAGCCCACGTCAAGGAGAAAAGATACCTTCGGGTAAGATTAGGGCATAGAATAAGCATTGTGCTCTTCTCCAAACATCTACAAGTGATGATGAACGGATGCCCAAGTTAGGTATCTACAGATTATGTTTTGACAGCCGTTGAAGATCAACATCCAAGACTTTCATGGCAACCTATCTTTCTTCTCTGTCCTTCTTTCCTAACCAATGCTTCAACTTCTGGATTTGATCTCTTCTTGACCTCTTTCCTTGAGGCCTTCCCTTGCTTCTGATCTTCGTAGGCTGTGTAGCGTTGCTATGAAGAGTGAATCTGGAGTTAGAAATCAAATCTGAGCCCTTTTGTGGAAGAATGAACTCAACACCTGGAGTGAGTAGGTGTTATATTTGATCCAGAAGCCTTTATTGTCCTTCCAGGAGAAGAAGACCAAATGGATAGGATCAGTGCTCGACGAATCGGTAATTCCGACGATCAGCTGGCCATGCCCCTGCTCTATCCTGCCCTATATTTTCTTCTTTCTGGCTCAGTTGATCCACGCAGCACAGTTGATTTCCATGTCTCCGCTGTTCTACTGACCGGGGCTGCCTTAGAAGGTAAGCAGCTGAGCTTCAAATTGCTGTATTTTGAACGCTGTGTGCATGCAAAGCGCACACTCACAAAACCAGTTATTAAACTGGTTGCAGCCAATCACTGGATAGGATGGTCCTAAGAATGACTTTGAAGCTGGTTGGAAGAGCAGCCCTAGTTCAGTGAAATCACAATCCACTAGTTTCTAGGCTTTTTTTTTCAAACACTCTGCTGCCCATTGGAAGACTAAGGAGACTAAGATCTATTTCAGACTTAGTCTCCTTAGTCTCGCAATGGGCAGCAGTGTGTGTGTATATATATTCTTACTTTTCGTAGGTTTTATGTGTGTTTTTCTTTAAGCCAGGTTTTTCCTACATAATCAAGATTTTTCTGCAACCCTAGTTGAGTGAAATCACATTCACTACTTTCTGGGGGTTTTTTTCCCTTCTTTTCATTCTGGCAGCCAGCAGGTTTTGTGCTGCCCAATAGGAGACTTATATAGCTATTTCTAGCTCATTAGCCATCATCAGTAAGCCACACCCACATCTCATGTATCCTCCCTGTAAAGGTACAATATCTATTTTCTTACTTTTCGTAGGTTTTATGTGTGTTTTTGTTTAAGCCAGGTTTTTATTATTTGGCTTTGTGAAGCCGAAAACACCAGCCTGAAGATGACGAATGAGACTTCGTTGAAACGTCACCAAGACACTTCCAATTTTACGTGGGAGAAGACCTACATACAAACACCCGTGAAAACCTCAGAAAACGTGTGTGTGTGTGTGTGTGTGTGTGTGTGTGTGTGTGTACAGGTAATATCTCGGGTTTCTTCCCATGTAATTGTAAACATATCTTTAGAAGGATAGTAGCGACGTTTCGATGAAGTCACATTTGTCATCTTCTGGCTGATGTTCTCGGTTTGGTGCTTATGGACAAACTGTGTGATCTTAACAGTTTGTTTCAAACAGTTGGTGCTTATGGGCAAACACACAGTTTGCCCATCAGCACCAAACCGAGAACATCAGCCAGAAGATGATGAATGTGATTTCGTCGAAACGTTGCTACTATCCTTCTAAAGATATGTTTACAATTATACGGGAAGAAACCCAAGATATTACCTGTACACACATATATACCCATGAAAACTTGATACATAGATAGATAGATAGATAGATAGATAGATAGATAGATAGATAGATAGATAGATAGATAATAAGACAACCTTTTAATTAGCATAACTTTTAAAGGCCAAATAACTTTTTTTAACTTTAACTTTTTTTTTCTTAAAAGGGAAATTCTCTTGATTTTCTCCATTGGTGCATGAAACAAACTGCTGCAAATTTTTTTAAAAGCAAATTCCAATGATATGAGCTTGGTTGTCTGCATCCATCGTTTGATAGCATACTTTTTAGCAAAGATATTTTTCCAAATTATATCAGGAAAAAAAAATGAAAACGAGAGGGAGGACTTTGTTTAGTCCCAAGGTCCCATGGGAATAAATGCCAACATCTTTATTACAATCTTCGACTGGTCTTTGCGGTAAGAAAAAAAGAAACATCATTTTGTACAGCAATTCATTATCAAGTACAAACAGAATAAACATGAATTAAAAAAAACAGCTTATTTAATTAAAAAGTTGGCACAATTGTTTGACTTGATGAAAACATTTGGGCCACCTGGTAGGGTAGAGTGTAGAGAGAGCATCTTTTTTTTAAAAAAAATTAATCAACGTTAAATTGATCAGCAGGAGCTCAAATTTGGAAATGATTGAGGAGAACACAATATGTCTTGGGGCGTCATAAAAAGAACACTTGTGTGTCAGGTGCGAGCAAGCAGAAGTACCATGTTTCAGATAGTACCAAGGATGCCACAGTTTTTTCCTCCTCTTCCTCCTCTCCATAAACCCCACTCCCTTCTAGCACTGCAGATGTTACCTAGTTGGGCCATGAAACATCTGCGAGAAAGCCACCAAACTCAGAGAGCACCAAGGACTCCATAGTCCTCCTCCTTCTCCTCTCTGCAAACCCAACAACCCTCCTCCTCCTCCTCCTCCTCCTCCTCCTCCTCCTCCTCCTCCTCCTCCTCCTCCTCCTCTTCTTCCTCCTCCTCCTCCTCCTCCTCCTCCTCCTCTCCATAAACCCCACTCCCTTCTAGCACTGCAGATGTTACCTAGTTGGGCCATGAAACATCTGCGAGAAAGCCACCAAACTCAGAGAGCACCAAGGACTCCATAGTCCTCCTCCTTCTCCTCTCTGCAAACCCAACAACCCTCCTCTTCCTCCTCCTCCTCCCTCCTCCTCCTCCTCCTCCTCCTCCTCCTCCTCCTCCTCCTCCTCCTCCTCCTCTCCATAAACCCCACTCCCTTCTAGCACTGCAGATGTTACCTAGGTGGACCATGAAACATCTGCAAGAAAGCCCATCAAGGCTGCCTGCCTTGCCATTTTGTATTTTCAGACGTCCCCCCCCGGCTCTACATGGAACACAAATCTTGAAATCTCATCTGAATCGGACTCCGCCCTTCCTCATTTCTCTCCAAAACACTTTCCTTAATTTCATTCACCTTATGCTTCTCTTCCGCCGTCCAGGCTAAAATTAAACACAACTCCAAAACTGGATGAGAATCATTGCTCGTCAACAACTTTGGCCTGGCGCTCTCCACCACCACCACCAATGTGATCCAAGAGTGAGTGAGTGAGTGCTTAATAGATATTATTGATCCTACGCTTGACTTCCATCTCTCTTGATTCGCAAATCCCCCCCTCTTCTTCACTTTCCTCCCCTTTTCCTTCTAAAACTCATCTCATCCCTCTATCCTCCCTCCCATTTTTCTACTCACCCAGCAAATACGGCGGTGGAGCTCCATCAGGTGTGGCTTAGCCATCCTTGGCACCCAACTCTAATGATCCATCAAGTGGTTCTCAATAAGCTAATAGCTCTAATGTGTGAAAATTGATTTTGGGGGGCGAAGACAAAGGGGGCCAATGATTTACACTCTGTTTCCGATTGAAGAGGCTCCATTGATTTCACCAGGTACTAAAATATTTACAGGGGTGGCAGGAAAGCAGACCGAGTGTCAGAGAGTGAGGAATCTCGTAGGAGTTTGTTGTTGTTGGTTTTTTTTTAAAAAATAACACGCAGTCAGATTTATCTTCTGTGGCTAAAATAGAAGGTAGCTCAACAGACAAAGAACCAGATGTTCAAGACGAGTCCCATTGTTCCTTGAGAAGCAAGTTTTTTGTTTTTAAAAAAAATAAAAAGTGGGGGTTAACCATTGGTTGTTGGGGGGTTTGGGGGGGCATCTTTTGAGGGAGCTGACAAATATCAGAGCCAGACAAACAGATGCAACACAAAGCCATAGATATATCAAAAGGGCCAGAATCAGGAGGGTTTATTCAATGGAAGCTCACTGCGCTCAGAGGTTGCTTGAACAAAAAGGTAAATTCCACACAGGAATTATTGGAAAGGAAACTGAAAGCAAATATATACGTGGGAAGTGTAGCTTCCGTGAAATCTGATCAGATTTCTTTTCTCTCCCCCCCCCCCCCCCCGCATCCTTCATCTTGCCTTGCCTTGCTTTCTTTCCTTATGTTTCTCTTTCCTTCCTTCCTTCCCTCTCACCTTTCTTCCTTTCCTTCCCTTCCCTTCCTCTATTTCCTTTCCTTCCCTTCCCTTCCCCTCCTTTTCTTTTTTCTTTTTCTTTCCTCCCTTTCTTCTTCCTTTCCTTTCCTTCTCTCCCTTCCCTTCTTTTTTCTTTTCTTTTCCTTTCCTTTCCTCTTTCCTTTCCTTCCTTTCCTTTCTTTTTCCCTCCCCTCCCCTTTTATTTTCTTTCTTTCTGTCTGTCTGGCTTTTTTTCTTTCCCTTTCTTTCTTTCTCTTTCTTTCTTTTTTCCCTTTCCCTTTCCATTTCCCTTTCCTTTCCTTCCCTTCTCTTTCCATCCCCTCCCCTCTCCTTTCCTCTCCTCTCCTCCCTTCCCCTCCCCTCCTCTCTTTCTTTCTTTCTTTCTTTCTTTCTTTCTTTCTTTCTTTCTTTCTTTCTTTCTTTTTCCCCTTTCCCTTTCTCTTTCTCTTTCCCTCTCTTTTCTTTCCTTGTGTCAGAGGTGCTTATCCAATTGATTGGATTCAAAAGTCTGAATTAGAATCAGGTCTATCCTATTCAAAACGTTTGTTTGATTGACGACAAAAACAAAATAAAACAAAACGCCTCAGCCTCAAAGAAATAGCTAGCCCGTGCGCTTTGTCAAATACCACCCAACTGATTGGGAGGCCATGAATTTGATCCAAATGGGTGACCCGAGTCAGAAATTCAATTTTAATTCAGAGATTTCGATCCAACTGCCATCGAATTGCCTTTGAAGCGGAGCTCTGAATCAAATCTCCATACAGCTCCAGCCCTGGTATATAAATTTATGGTGCAAATGCCCTTTGAGTCCCGGGTACGACTTCTGAAACAATATTATATAGAGCAACTACAAGAAGAAATTAAAATGGGCACCTCAAGTTATAAGAAGGCTAACACGGCAATCTTGCAAGAAAGTATTGCAGCAAGAGACGATGTATGGATGATTTCTTTATTTTTATGTTGCTGTTCTGATTTGTACCTTCCATCCTTTCTTTCTCTCTCTCTCTCTCTCTCTCTCCTCTCTTTTTTAAAGATAGGTGACATGATTAGACATTAGAAAGGAAAGAAAGGAAAAGGTTTTTTTAATAAAGGGTGATATGATTAAAATCTAGAATAGGTGATAGAAATAAGAGAAGGGAGAATATCAATGTATACGTTTTTATATAATAAAATGAAAGCAATAACAAGAGAGTGGAACAACTGAACAATGATGGATTGCAATCTCAGGCAAATGCGTATTATTTACCAGAAATATATAAGTTGATTGAATGTAATAATCATAGTTTTATTTGTATTAGAATGTATGACACCCGGATGTCACACGGTCCGCGCATTGATTTGATACATTTATAAAAAATAAAAAACTCAAAGAGAGAGAGAGAGAGAGAGAGAGAGAGAATAGAATGTACGGCAGCATTCGAGGCTTTTCTAGCGAAAAAGAGAAACAGGACAAAAGAGGTTGAAAATAAATCCTGCAGAAAGGAAAGTAAATAAAAGTTTCTCCTCTCTCTGTTGTGGCCCGTCAGCGGCCTGTGCAGCTAGTAGCTGATTCCAACAGCGAGGAGGCTGGTGTGGTGCTGCGCCAGCAGCCTGTGCAGCTGGCACTTGAGTCAGACAATGAGGAGGCTGGAGAAGAGGTGGTGCCAGAGGCGGGGATTCAGCCAGAGCCTTCAGAACCTCCAGAAGCTCCCATAAGTGAAGAGGAAGAAGAGGAGGAGTCTGCTCTTGATGCACGCAGAGCTGCCAAAAGGCAGGAGTGGCTCCTCAGGAGGAGGTCTCCTCAAGAGTAAGGCTTGGGGCTAATTGGCCACTCCCCTAGCTTATTTCAGGAAGGACGACGACTGAGGCAATTTGCAGGGAACAACTTTGTTCATATTCCTTTGCGTCTTGATTCCAGAAAACGTCTGATCGGCTCTTGCTCCTTTCTTGTCAGTTTTCCTGCAAATTGCTTCTGGGCGTTCTGCCAACCACATTAAGATTACGGTTATCTGAAATACAGTGTTTCAGAATTGAGTTATTATTCTTTGGATTCTTGTCGGCTGTTAATGAAGTTAAATTAACAGCCCTTGTTCAGAAAAGACTGATTTAAACTGTTCGAACAACTACTAAGACAAACTCATTAGTAGTCCTTAATTAGTAAACTAAGGTTTGTACGGACTTTGTATGTGCTGCGTTCTTTGAGGTCCGTAGCTGGGGCAGAGCACTCTCGAAACATGAGACCTCCCTGACATTCAAGCAGAAAGATTTTGATTTGATCAAAGCAATTAGTTGCTTACACAACGCAACACATAATTATTATACAGTTCTAAAAGCTAGTAGCTGTTAATCAATTTAACTATTCTGGAGAGGTTTTTTTTTAGAGCCATCCAAATTGCTCTTCATCACACTTTAATTTAAATATGATGGAATTAATGGGGATCTGAAGTGATGAAGAACAATTTAGATGGCTTTCAAAGCTCTCCAGAATAGTTAAAAATGGATCCCAGTGACTAATGGCTACTAACTTTGCCAGCTGTATAATCATTCTCGGATTAATTATTTAAGGCTAATGCCATTTGCATACTGCCAAATCTCCCAGAGACTCCTAACAATAATCCTACAGTTCAAATATCTCCAAGACAGGTAGTCCTCAACTCACAACCCCCAAGGAAGCCCAACGTTTCTGTCACTAAGTGAGCTTTTGCCCCCAAATCCATCCCCTGCACCCATCAGACTATCACATGGTCCAGTCACCATCCGTCTCATCTCGAGACATCACTCCAACCACTCCTTCTTCAGATGCAGGACTGTAATGACCACATTTTCTGAATAGTTTTGATCCCAGAGCTATAACTGCATTCAACAATGAACTAAAGGGCCACCATCAGTGAGCTGTTGGACAGTATTACTTGGTCTGTTGTGTGGATATTTGGGTGGGGAATTTGTGGTGGGTGGTGGGGTGTTTGGGAATTGTTGGACCTGGTCTTTGGGTGTTAAGTGAATTTCGTTGTATGGGTATACTATGTATACATGTACAGTGGCAATAAAGTTATTATTACTGGTTAATCTGTAGTGAGATTCACAGCCTTTGAGGCTGGTTAATAGCTCAGCAGCTCGAGTCCTAACCAAGGACCTAGGAACTGTTAAGGTATCGTCAGAGGATGTAAGCTGTTCTGAGTAAGGTGGTTTTTTTGTAGAGTCAAAATGTTCAAGTCCGGTAAATTTAGATTTTCTAAATAGCGGGGTAGCCCTTTGGGTATTGCTCCAAGGGCTCCAATTACAATCAGGACAACACACGATTTCTTTTTCCACAGTTGCTCAACTTCAATTTGCAAGTCCCGGTACTTTGTGATTTTTTTCTTGCTGCTTATCTTCAATCCATGCATCCCCAGGTATCGCAATGTCGATGAACCATACCACCTCCTCCTCCTCCTCCTCCTCCTCCTCCTCCTCCTCCTCCTCCTCCTCCTCCTCCTCCTCCTCCTCCTCCTCCTCCTCCTCCTCCTCCTCCTCCTCCTCTTCTTCTTCTTCTTCTTCTTCTTCTTCTTCTTCTTCTTCTTCTTCTTCTTCTTTCTTACCTTGACAGAAAAGAAGAATGCTATTTTGTCTAACTACATTCCCTCTACTAAATCCCTCCCCCCCCTACTTTCCCACACACAAGAAGTTGGCAGCATGGAAGCTTCCATTGCTAATATCCAAAGCTGACACACGGTATTAAGCTGTTAGGTTGAGATTGCGATGATGTTGGCTGAATTTCTCTCTTAACCATGGGGTTCCTTGAGTAGCTTCAGACCATTCACTCTTTCCCAATCCCGTTGACTTCTCTGCTGTTGTAGGAATAAAATGAAAGGAGACCTCTGAGTAGGAGAAAAAATTGGGTAGGAATGCAATAATAAGCTACACACACACACACACACACAAACCTAGACACCATCTGCAGTGAAATGCACGTGTCCTTGCTTGAAAATATATATATATATATATATATATATATATATATATATATATATATATATATATATATATATATATATATATATATATATATATATATATATATATATATATATATGAACGTGAATGCAACTATAAAACACGGTGTGGTTCCTGAGCTCTTGTATCTGTCATCTTGAGGTCTTCTTTCCAGATGTATGCTCAACATTTGGCAGGGCAGTTGTGAAACATCTGGATTCCCTACTTACCGCCGAATGAAGAGCGATGGAAATCTGAAGACGCTTCAGGGGGTTGCTAACCAACTTACCTGTCTATGCATCTGCTTAGCCAGGCTATACATAAGTTCTAATAATTACCGAGTTAATTTGTTGCAGAACATATAAGTATGTTCGCTTGGGGCAGTTTGGTGTGGCTCATACATGAAACAAACCTATGCTTTCCATAATTCGTTCCCCAGCTCCTCACATATGCAAAAATTCAATGCATGCAATCCATGTGGCTGGACCAGAATTCTGGAAGTCTTTTTCATTGGCCACCATCTTGAATTTTTCCCCCCCAAGATGTTTGGTTCTGGAGCAGCTCCCCATAAATTATTCCATTTTTTTCTTTCTTCTTAGGAGTCGGCAACCCGCAACTCTGGAGCTGCATGTGGCTCTTTCATCCTTCTGCTGTGGCTCCCTGTTGCTCAAAATATGCCAAAATGTGTGACACCGCCGGCATGTGATTTATTGAGCTTTTCAACCCCGGTAGACCAACCATGGATAAATCCAAGAAAAGAAATGTTTCAGAAAGAAACCGAACATTTAATTCAACTACGTATGTTAATTTTGTGGCTGCTCAGGAAATAGATCAGGCATGGGAAGGGTTTTGTGGCTCCCGATGTTTTCTTTTCTGTGGGAAACAGGTCTAAGTGGCTTTTTGAGTGTTTAAGATTGCTGGCCCCTGTCTTGGAAGGCAGACTATGAGAAGTGGTATCAGGCCGAGAGTGTTGACTGACACTGTTCCATTTATTGAACTTGAGTGAGATCATCCATTAATTACAGAGGCTCCTAGCTGATGTTTGCGCTTGTTATTTGTGTAACATCCTTTATAGAAAAGAGCTTCTCCCAGAGCGGTTTGCAAGACAATTTAAGCTTCAGCAACCACCACTGCAATCACGAGATACATCAAGATGTCAAATATTTTAACGTGGCAGAATGGAAAATGCCCATGGTCACCAAAGCCCTTAGGGGTGGGATTTTTATGGTTTCTATGTTATGGGGCTTTAACGTTGGAAGTCACTTGGATGTGAATTGGGCAACCATATAAATTTATTTAATGAATATAATCAATAAAATAAAGAGCGTAAAATATTCAACATTCTTCAGAATGCCTAAATGAATATAAGCATCTTAAGATGATATATAAAATATGAAGTATTGTTGTCATTTTTTTAATAAACTTGAATTTACAAAAAAGATACAAGAAATAAAGTTGTTGAGATGTCCTCTCCTCCTCCTCCTCCTCCTCCTCCTCCTCCTCCTCCTCCTCCTCCTCCTCCTCCTCCGGTTTCAAGAAAAGATTGGACAACCATTTGAGTGGGCTGATATAAAGCCTCCTATCTTGGACAGGGAGTGGACTAAAATACCTCTAAGGTCCCTTCCAGCCCTATGATTCTATGCTTTCTATGCTTTTTTTCTTATGTTTTAAATTGACATTACCTAGACTTAAGTTCACTTTCCTTTATTGAATGCAATTCCCCAATACATTTTTCTTGAAAGATTATTATTACATATAAGCAAATATTGCCATTATCACTATTATTATTATGACTATTATTACCTCCTTTATTCATTAAACATGAAACTCAGTCAACTGAACATTTAAAAATGCATCACAAATACCATTGACTGGTGCTAATGGTTGATACGGGTTGCTGCCAGCCTGCTAGGGATCAACCAAGCACCTTCTTAAGATGTACGATGTTCCGAGTAGTCCAGTTTTTTGCAGTTCCGCTGGTGTTATTGCAGGAAGCTGCTATTTCTTGATGTGTTTTGTGAAATTCTTGGACATGGTACCAAGTGCCCTGATGACAATGGGTGTCACTGTTACATGTTTCATCCATAGCCGTGTAGTTTCGATGGCCAGGTCGCGATATTTCGTGATTTTTTTTCCCAGTTCTTTTTCTTTGTCTCTGGTGTCTCCCCGTACAGTGATATCAATAAATTGCACACTTCGGCCCTCAACAACCATGATATCTGGTGTGTTGTGTTCCAAATGATGATCCGTCTGTATTCAAAAGTCCCACAAGATCTTCACTGTCTCATTTTCGATAACTTTTTCCACTTCGTGCTCCCATGACTTTTTCGATACAGGAAAGTCGTATTTTTTACATAATGACCAGTGGAGAGGGGTGGGGTGGGGAGGGAAGAAGGAAGGAAGGAAGGAAGGAAGGAAGGAAGGAAGGAAGGAAGGAAGGAAGGAAGGAAGGAAGGAAGGAAAGGGGAGAAAGGGAGGAAGGGGGAAGAAGAGAGATAAAAGAGGAGGGGAAGGTAGGAGAGCAGAGGAGAGGAGGAGAGGGGTGGGGAGGAAGGAAGGAAGGAAGGAAAGGAAAGGAAAGGAAAGGAAAGGAAAGGAAAGGAAAGGAAAGGAAGGAAGGAAGGAAGGAAGGAAGGAAGGAAGGAAGGAAGGAAGGAAGGAAGGAAGTCATCCAGTGAAGTTTTTTCAAAGGGGACCTGACAAAAAGATGATTAAAAAATTTGGATTTGCTTGGTGTTTGGTCATGTTTCTAGATTATGCACCAGGCTAAAATGAAGCATTTTTGCATCTGTGGTTGAGGGTCCTACGAGATGGAGTGGGCGGAACTTAAACCTCAAGATTTATTGCCCAGAAGTGATGCTTGCTCTGGGCTAAACAGTTTCAGTAGATTGAACTTCAAGCAATGCATAACTGCTGACTTTCCAGACAAGAAATGGTGCAGATAAAGTGTTGGACATTTAAGAGTTCCTTTTTTCTCTACTTCTCTCTCTATTCTGGGGTGTTTTTTTCATTTCCCCCCCCCCTTTCTTTCTTTCCCCCTCTTGCAAGTTAACTCTTCCAGCCTTGGCAGCTGTTTGGAAAGGCTCACACGAGAGGCTTTTTGGCAGTGCAAAAGTGGTATTAATTATTGTTGTTAAGATTCCTTCTTGCCTCCCTCCCTTGCAATGGTTTTGCAAGGTTTAATTAATGAATGCCTGCAAAGTGCTTTGATCTCTTGAGCTGAAAGATGCCATGAGAGCACAACTCTGATGAGATAATAATGGCCATGTGCTTTGTATAAATAAATAAAGACGGGGAACTTTGGTTTAGGCTGTTCTCCTCTTTCTTCCTCCTTTTCTTTCCTCCTCCTCCTCTTCAACTTCTTTTTCTCCTCTCTCCTCCTCCTCCTCCTTCTCCCCTTCCTCCTCCTCATCTCTTCTTTTCCTTCTCCTTCTGCTCCTCCTCTGTTCTCCTCCTGCTTGCTTTTTCTTCTCCTTCTGCTCCTCCTCCTCTTCCTCATCCCCTCCCCCCTCTTTTTCCTTCTCCTTCTCCTCTCTTCTCCTCCCTCTCTTCCTCCCCCTCATCTCATCTCTTCTTTTCCTTCTCTTTTTCCTCCCCCTCATCTCATCTCTTCTTTTCCTTCTCTTTCTGCTCCTCCTCCTCCTCCTTTTCTTCCCTCCTCCTCCCCTTCTGCTCCTCTCTTCTCCCCTCCTCCTCTTCCTCCTCCTCCTCTCTTCTTTGCTTCTCCCTCTTTCTTCCTTCTTGAGCAGAGGGAGGGGGGTGGACCCAGAGCAAGAAAGATGTAAAAATGGACCTCTAATCTTTGCAAAACCTATTGACACTCACCTGATTAAAGGTTCCATTTATATCTAACCCTGTTAGAGCCTGGAGTCATTCACAAAGCTCATTATGAAGGATTGCCTTTCAGAAACTTTGCCTTAATGATTAGGCTCTCTATCGATTCCTGGGGGAAACAATAAAAATTGACACCAGAATAAACTTTGAAGGACTGCTCTCACTCTGCAGGACTGAGGGATCAATTGGAATCGACCGGATAGCAAAGGAAGGGAAAGGGGAAAGGGAGGAGATGGTGGGTCTCCATTAGCTAGTCACTATCCAGGCATCCATGTCTTCTCTGACCCTGCCATGAGCTCATCCTCTCTCTGATTATCGGCCCCGTTTTGCAATGGACCACCCAAAGAATCCATCATAACGGATCGAACCATCTAAAACAGGGGTGTCCAATTGATTTCATGTTCCCCCCCAAAAAAGTTTTATTTTTATTTCTCATAAACGTACTTAAAGGTACAATCTTTCACCCCTCATTTTCCATTTCATCTTATCTTTTAAGTTTCATTTGGTGGGTTCAGGAGGCTCTGACCAGTTCTGGAGAACCAGTAGCAGAAATTTTGAGTAGTTCAGAGAACCGGTAAATACCACCTCTGGCTGGCCCCCATCCCCATCCATTCTCTGCCTCCAGATACCCAGCTGATTGGGAGGAAATGGGGATTTTGCAGTAACTTTCCCCTAGACAGGACAGGACCGGACAGGGCAGGACAGGAGCAGGGGAGGGGAGGGGAAGGGAGGAGAGAAGAGAAGAGAAGAGAAGAGAAGAGAAGAGAAGAGAAGAGAAGAGAAGAGAAGAGAAGAGAAGAGAAGAGAAGTACGACAGGACAGGGCAGGACAGGACGAGAGGAGAGGAGAGGAGAGGAGAGGGGAGGGGAGGGGAAGGGAGGGGAGAAGAGAAGAGAAGAGAAGAGAAGAGAAGAGAAGAGAAGAGAAGAGAAGAGAAGAGAAGAGAAGAGAAGAGAAGAGAAGAGAAGAGAAGAGAAATACGACAGGACAGGAGGAGAGGAGAGGAGAGGAGAGGGGAGGGGAAGGGAGGAGAGGAGAGGAGAGGAGAGGAGAGGAGAGGAGAGGAGAGGAGAAGAGAAGAGAAGAGAAGAGAAGAGAAGAGAAGAGAAGAGAAGAGAAGAGAAGAGAAGAGAAGAGAAGAGAAGAGAAGAGAAGAGAAGAGAAGAATGACAGGACAGGACAGGACAGGACAGGACAGGACAGGAGGAGAGGAGAGGAGAGGAGAGGAGAGGAGAGGAGAGGAGAGGAGAGGAGAGGAGAGGAGAAGAGAAGAGAAGAGAAGAGAAGAGAAGAGAAGAGAAGAGAAGAGAAGAGAAGAGAAGAGAAGAGAAGAGAAGAGAAGAGAAGTTCTTCAATCCACAGGAACCAGATGCAGTGGGAAACTTAAAAGCAGTGACTACTTTCCATATCAGATTTGGAAAGAGTAAAGAGCCAAGGCCTTGGGAGTGGATAATGGCATGGGTGTTTATTTTAGCAAGAGCCGACTTCAAGAAAAGATGGAAACTTGAGGTTCTCACCACAAACACATAGGCAGGGAGACATTTCAGTTGCCAGGGATAATGGATGCTGGGTGAGCGCAACCTCCCAACAGTTAAAAGCAGCATCTATTATCCTCCTGCCACACATCAGAAAATTTATGATCCCATCTAGATCCGAGATATCAATGTACAGAACAAAGGTTCAGAGCGGAGTGTTACTCTTCCCAGCATATAATGATGCGCTGTGTGTTCTGTCTCAGGTACACACACACACACACACAGACACACTTACCAACACACACACACAGCCCTCCTCTACCTATGGGTACTTCGCAGCTGTGATGTGGTAGGCGCCCCCAATCACCCCAAGGATGAACAGGTTCGGTACTCACGAGATGACCTGAAAGGCCCTACTTGGGCAGCAGACAGGACCGAACATTATAAGGATTATGGGCTTTATCCTTTTGTTATCCTTCCCTCATTGGAAAGATCTCATTGGAAGAAGAATTCTGAAATGATCTTCAGAAAGGTAGATAGGTAGGTAGACTATCAGATGAGAGAAATAGATGCCATTATTACAGAAGAGCAGGGATAGTCCACTTCTCTCCCTCCCTCCCCTCTCTATCCCTCCCTCCTTCTCTCTCTCTCTCTCTCTCCCTCCCTCTCCCTCCCTCCCTTTTTCTCTCTCTCTCCCTCTCTCCCCTTCACTCTCCTCTCTGTCCCTCCCTCCCTCTTTCTCTCTCTCTCCCTCCCTTCTCCCTCTGTCTCTCCTCCCTTCCCTCTCTCTTCCTCTCTCCCTCCCTCCCCTCTCTGTCCCTCTCTCCCTCTTTTTCTCTCTCTCCCTCCCTCTCTCCCCTTCTCCCCCTCTCCCCCTCTCTTTCCCACTCTCTCTCTCTCTTTTCTCCCCCTCTCCCCCCCTCTTTCCCTGTCTCTACCTCTTTCTCTCCTACACACACACACACACAAGTACCAGTAGAAGAGAATATTTGTAGCTCAGGGTTGAACTGTAGGATCCTTGGTATTCTCGGAGCTTGTCTGATTCCTTGCAGACATTTCATTACCCAGCTAGATAATATTGTCAGTGCGAGATGGGAGTGATGTTTGGGAGGAGGAAGAGGAAGAAGAAGAGGAGGAGGAGGAGGGGGAGGAGGAGGAGGAGGAGGAGGAGGAGGAGGAGGAGGAGGAGGAGGAGGAAGATACAGAAATCCTAGGTTATGATACATCAAGAGTTGTGCATATTGCATTCAAAAAAAGATCTAGGAGGACAGCTTATTAAAATTAAAATTATAGACTGGTTGGTGACAAAGTCATAGGGCATTCTTGGGAAGGGAAGGGAAGGGAAGTGGGGATTCTAAATGTTTACTTAGAGCTATCCAAGGTCCTGGAATTCTTGCCTTACATGATTAATAGTCTACCTCAACTTCTCACCTACCTCCCAATAAGTTTGATATAACCCAACCCTGTCCCAATAAGTTTGATATAACCGAACATCACTTCAAGCTCTACTTCCTGGATTCGTTTTCCAACTATATTAAGTCAGGTTTAGACTGATAGGTTTTAAGGGGTCCTTGGTGCTCTCTGAGCTTGGTTCTTTTCTTGAAGATGTTTCATGAGCAAACATTCTCCTTTACTATAAGTTTTATTTTCCCACATCAAGACGGCGGGACTCAACAGCTCAAGACTGCCACTGGAGATCATTGTGGGAGTCCCCCCAAAAGATCAGGAAGCAATGAATACAAATGATGACTACCAATTGTCCTCTCCTGTTGGACAGAGGCAGAAGAATAGCATAGGTCATGATGGTGTCGTGTCCAAGAAAAGTGGTTCAGACAACGTGAATTGTTTCCCCATTCACGATTATTTTATTTTTTTTTATTCAACAGAAATGTAGAGAGCTAACCCTCCTTCTCCCCTCCCTTGTTCTCAACAGTTCTGGCACAGTTTCCTTTTTATCCCTGGCTCGCAAGCTTCATCCCTCCAGACCTACTTCATAAACATTAGCTTTCAAGCAGCTGTCCCCCAGAGGACATATCATAAACATCATGTTAAATATTTAGAGGTGGGGGGGAAACCACCTCACTGCTCCGGATGCGTAAAAGCTGTCTGGGGAGGGTCCGTTTTCTCTTCGGATTCTTGGGTTTCCTTATCTCCTTTCTTGACTCGCCTGCCTTTTTTTTTTTTTTGCAGAGTGGTTGTTAAACAGATCACCACTGAGGGTGTTGATGAAGCCACTGGAGGGGACAGGGAGGCAGGGGGCTGTTTCTACGGAGGGGGGAGGAGGAGGTTGCTCAGCCCACCAAGGAGGAAGAATAGTGCATCCCAAAGGCCTCGGCGTTCAGAATGTTTTGAGAAATGAGAAGGGATTGTTGGATGAGCAGGCACAAAAACAGCCAGGGTAGCGACTGAAGCCTGGAAAATGGGCCCCCACGTTGGTCAACAGGAGGGCTGATTTACCACCAGCCTATCAAGTACTTAGGAGGTGGGGGCATGGTAACACAAGCAACTAGCATAGTGATGGCAAACCTTTTTGGCACCAAGTGCAGTAAAGACCGCATGGAAACGTCCCGTGTGCGCACGCTCATCAGGGCCACACTCTTGAAAAGCCGAACTTCCAGATTCTAGCGCACACATGCACCCAATGATCAGCTGGCTGGCACGCATGTGCAGACTGGTTTTTGGCACTGCCTTGTGCGCAAAAGGATTGCTCTCTGGAAAAGCCGAACTTCCAGGTTCTGGTGTGCATGCGCACCCGACAATCAGCTGGCCAATGCACGAATGCACACACTGGGTTTCAGCACTGCTGCACCCAAACAGGGAAGACCGCGCATGCCGGGCGACATAGCCTCGCATGCCACTTTGGGCACACATGCCATAGCTTCACCATCACAGAACTAGCCAGTCATCAAGACATCCCAGTCAGCATCTTCACATCTACAGACAGAATCTTGCCAGACTGAGCTCTCTCCTCTCTGCATTTACAATATATTTTAGGAACTCTTAAGGAGGAGCTGCCTTCACCTACTTTCTCTCACACCTGATATCTGAGCTGAGTTGCCTCTTCTCTGGGACGTGTCCCTTCCCTCCTGGGGATCCACCTACTTACTACATTCCATCGCCTCATGAGCGGACTTCAACTCCCAGAATTCTTCAGCCACCATGTGAGGGCTTCAATTCCCAGAATGCCTCAGTCACCGTGTCACCCCCAAACCAAGAAGGACACATGGTGATTCTTCCAAACAGAGTTATCTTTATTGTTTCACACCTATAGACAGAATCTTGCCAGACTGAGAATATATTGCATTTACAATATATTCTGGGAAGTCTTAAGGAGGAGCCGCCTTCACCCTCTTTCTGTCACACCTGATATCTGAGTTGAGTTGCTTCTTACACCTCTGGAATGCAGCCTCTCCCTCCTCAATTTCCCTACACTCCTGTTCTGACCCGGCTCCCAAACACGACAAGCACTCTGTATTCAATTAAACGTTCCCTTTATTAGGAGCACCAGCAGTCCCGGCAAAGTCTCTCCAACTCTCTCACAGCAGGCTAACAAGTCTCTAAGTCCTGTGGAAAGTGACCCTTGCTGTCTTTCCCCCTGAAATGGCCCAACCCACCAAGAGTCTCTCTCTCTGGCTCCCCACACTTGCAAAGGAAATCCTGGAAAGTGAGATCGCTTTCTTCCAGCAGACACACACATGCTCGGAAGGTGCTGCAGATTCCAAGAATAATTCTGGTAATTTCCAGACATGATTCACAAGTGCAGGCTATCAGTGACTGACTGGCAGGGAGATGAATAGTCATCTGCCACATCTATTTGTCTCCGTGCCCTGCCTTTTATCCCCAGAGCTAGGGTGGGGCTTCCCTAGCAGCAGTGGCTCTTCCATCCCGAGGACCAGCCCATAGATTTCCACTGCTCTCCTCTCCTCTGCCTTCTGAGCAGCCATGCATCAGGCACTGGCCCCAGCTGTTCCTCCTCTTCCTCATCAGCCACCTCCAGACCAGTGGTGGGTTGCCCCGGTTCAGACCGGTTCTCAAGAACTGGTAGTAAAATAGGTGGGAGGCTCCACCCACTTACCCGGACATCATCAAAGGTGATTTGTGCATGCACAGAAGAGTGTATGCAGGTGCGATGGGAACCAGTAGTAAAGGTAAGTAGAACCCACCCCTGCTCCAGGCCTGGGGGCTATTGACTCTCCATCTGAGGGCTGACGGACGGCCCAAGCTCCGCCTCTGTCTTTTCTCTCTGCCAGCTCCATTCCCTCTTCCCCCTCAGCTCTCAGGTTGCCTTTTTTTTTTTAAATTTGATTTCTATGCCGCCCTTCTCCAGAGACTCAGGGCAGCTTACAATGCGTTAAGCAATAGCCTTCATACTTTTTGTACATTTTTACAAAGTCAGCTTATTGCCCCCACAAACTGGGTCCTCAATTTACCTACCTTAGAAAGGATGGAAGGCTGAGTCAACCTTGAGCCTGGTGAGATTCAAACTTAAAGTAATTGCAGACAGCTGATGTTAATCACAATGCTTTAGTCTGCTGAGCCACTGGGCCTTGATGCTGGCCCTGACTCCCCACCTCCTCATCTGATTCAGCTAGCCAGGGACCAACAGGCCACAACAATTCTATCATAGCAGCCCAAGTGTGGACTTGATGCTTACTTTTGGTTCTTCAGGAACCAGTAATGGCCAACGATAGCCTACTTAGTTTTTTTAAAAACTGGACTCTCCACAAACGAACTCTTTTATACAATTTCTCATACTGCACAGGTCAGTCCATTAAGGAATGCTCACCCACCCGCCAAGTCCCTGAAGAAACCCAACATTAAAGGAACCTTCTCCTCAATTGGATGATCAGCAAACTCTGGAGACACTCCACCTTCTTGAGCCCAAAGCCTCTACAGAGTTTACCCCCCCCCCCCCCCAAAAAAATAAAAATGATTCTCAAAAAGGGCGGCTGGATAGAACAGGAGCAGATCTGGCCTGAACCCGAGAAAACCCTTGAATTATACATCGGCATGAATAAACAGCCACTGATTTGCTAGGAATTATGAGATGTAAATAATTGAGGAGCAGGGGAGCTGGATCCAAAAAGTGATCTCCCCTTCTGCCAATTGGCCTTAATGCGTTTCTTTGATGCAACTCCTTACTGGTTTGCATAACACCATCAGGACCTGGGAGACAGCTGCCCTTCGAAAGGATGCTGACCAGCAAGCTATAAATACCCAGAGATTCATCTTCCTTCTTTTGGTGGTTATGAACAAATGTTGGACAAGGAGGATGACTCTCCCTGGACCTCTTGTTAAATATATATATATATGACTTTTGTTGCTTAGTAGCAGGGATGGGTTCTACCTACCTTTACTACTGGTTCTCATCATACTCACATGCCCATGCTCGCTTTGCTGGTGCACATGGGTGCATGCTTTTCTGCACATGCGCAGAAGCTTCTGAGCATATGCAGATCACCTATGATGACATCCGGGTCAGTGGGCGGAACTTCCTGCCAGTTTTACCACCAGTTCATCACCAGTTGCAAACCGGTCCAACCGTGGGCAACCTACCACTGCTTAGCAGTGAAGGCAGCTATGAGTACAGGATGCAACCTGAAATTGACAGAGGTATCTTCTGAACTGGTCAGGAAATGATAGCAATAGCACTTATATAGGGCTTCACAGTGTTTCTCTGAGTGCTTTAGAATCAATCTATTGCCCCCCAACAATCTGGGTTCTCATTTCACTGACCTAGGAAGGATAGAAGGCTGAATCAACCTTGAGCCGGTCAGTATCCTGCAATACTGCATTCAGATAGATAGATAGATAGAATGGTAGATAGATAGATAGATAGATAGATAGATAGATAGATAGATAGATAGATAGATAGATAGATGATAGATAGATAGATAGATAGATAGATAGATAACAGATAGATAGATAATAGATAGATAGATAGATAGATAGATAGATAGATGATAGATAGATAGATAGATAGATAACAGATAGATAGATAACAGATAGATAGATAATAGATAGATAGATAGATAGATAGATAGATAGATAGATAGATGATAGATAGATAGATAGATAGATAGATAGATAGATAGATAACAGATAGATAATAGATAGATAGATAGATAGATAGATAGATAGATAGATAGATAACAGATAGATAGATAATAGATAGATAGATAGATAGATAGATAGATAGATAGATAGATAGATAGATGATAGATAGATAGATAGATAGATAGATAACAGATAGATAGATAGATAGATAGATAGATAGATAGATAGATAGATAGATAGATAGATGACAGAGGCAGGAGAGAGAGAGAGAGATACAGAGGGAGATACAGAGAAAGAAACAGACATAGAGAAAAAGAGAGATAAGACATGGATAGATAACAATGGCACATAGACTTATATAGCACCCTCACAGTGCTTTAAAGCCTTCTCTAAGTGGTTTACAGAGTCATCCTCTTGCCCCCAACAATCTGGGTCCTCATTTCACCGATTTAGGAAGGATAGAAGGCTGAGTCAACCTTGAGCTGGTCAGGTTCAAACTCCTGCAAGTCAGCAGAACTATCCTGCAATACTGCATTCTGATAGAGATAGATAGATAGATAGATAGATAGATAGATAGATAGATAGATAGATAGATAGATAGATAGATTTATATACCGCCTCACAGTGCTTTACAGCTCTCTCTAAGTGGCTTACGGAGTCAGCATCTTGTCCCCAACAATCTGGGTTCTCATTTTATCAAGCTCAAAGGATGGAAGGCTAAGTCAACCTTGAGCCGATCAGGATCGAACTCCTGGCACTCGGCAGAATTAGCCTGCAATACTGCACTCTAACCATTGTGCCCCTGTGGCTCTTTTGATGACAAGTGATTGATGAAAAGCCAAGATAGTCAAGAACGTGGGAATAAGAGCTGGGGAGCAGGGTTTCTGGAGGAGAACTATTCTATTCCTTACCCCTTGGGTGACATGGTGTGTAATTCCAAGAATCTTCTGGGAATAATAATGGATAATTGGATGTTGCAGTTCAGCAATAGGTGGAGATGTCACAGATTGCCTTCTCCTTGTTTTACGCAGCACCCAGGAGAGATAAATTCTGGCAAGGCAAGCCACTGTATATAAACCGGGTGCAAATCCCACACACTCCATACAAACAAGCACACCCTTGCAAATAACGACAAGCAAAGGATGAGCAAGTGTCACCCACAGTGTCCAGATTGTGTAACCAGAAGCGACAGAAGCTTTACGTCTCCCCTCCTTTTCTCCCTGCTCGGTGTCTGTGTATTTGAGCAACGTAGCTCAGAGGCATCTACCATCCCCTTCCTCCCCTCCCTCCCTCCCCACCTCATCGCCTCTTCCCCTCTCCCTCCTTCTCCCCATGTTGCCATGCCTGATAACAAAGGTTGATGTTTCAGCTACCACCAACCAAGCAAACCCATCATATAGGCAAATGATGGCTCAGCTTTTTGCCATCGTGTGCCAGGAAGGGGTGGGGGGAGGTTCATGCACATGCATGCCCACACCCATAATTTTATGCACCCCACCCTGTGCATGCACGTGCGAATCCATTCCTGGCATGCAATGGCCCGGTAGCCTGTTTTTCTTTCTTACCTGACTTCAGATCCTCTCTATGCATCCGGGGAGGGCAAAAACAGCCTTCCCACCTCCTCGGAGGCCCTCCAGAGGCCTGAAACGGCCCATTTCCCAACTTCCAGTTGGACAGGAAGCGACTTTTTTGCTGTCCTCTGCCTCCAGAGACTCCTAGAGCTGAGCTGGCATGCCAGGCAACATGGCTCCGCGTACCACCTGTGCATGCCATAGATTCGCCCCTATGGATATAGGCGTTTTTTCCTGGACTCGCTGAATGCATCACAGCTTGATCTGCTTTGATCACCCCTAAATTCCATCCTTCTGCCTTCCGGAGAAGAAGCAAGGTATTGCACAGGTCAAAAGGAGGGCTGAGAAGATATCTGCAAGCTTTTCTCATCCTGGATATAGGCTGTTTCAACTCCTCCTGTTGGGGCAGCATTACAGAGCATTGCACACCAAAAACAAACAAACAAACAAACACAGGGACATTTTCTTCCATTATGCCATCATTGCTGAACCCTTAATTCTCACAGTGCTGTCTAAGGTCTATGTCTATTTACCATGTAGTACAGTTGTAGTGTTATTATTATTAAGAGCCATGGTGGCGCACAGGTTAGAATGCAGTATTGCAGGCTAATTCTTCCGACTGCCAAGAGTTCGATCCTGATCAGCTCAAGGTTGATTCAGCCTTCTCATCCTTCCAAGGTGGGTAAAACGAGGACCCAGATTGTTGGGGGCAAGAGGCTGACTCTGTAAACCGCTTAGAGAGGTCGGTGGAGCACCATGAAGTGGTATATAAGTCTAAGTGCTTAGTGCTGTTATCCTTCCTCCCTCCCTCCCTCCCTCCCTCCCTCCCTCCCTCCCTCCCTTTCTTTCTTCCTTCCTTTCTTTCTGTGCATTGGTTAGAATGCAATAACTCTGCCAACTGCCGGGAGTTTGATCCTGACCGGCTCAAGGTTGACTCAGCCTTCCATCCTTCCGAGGTGGGTAAAATGAGGACCCAAATTGTTGGGGGCAATATGCTATTTAATATACTGTCTTTGGTGTAAGCCGCCCAGAGTCCTTGGAGAGTGGGCGGCGTAGAAATATGACAACAACAACAACAACAACAACAACAACAACAACAACAACAACAACAATAATAAATAAAAATAGACCTCCAAAGTCCCTTTCCAACTCTGTTATTCTGCTAATCCATTTCCCCTCTACCTACACTCCTCCAAACCTCTTCCTTCTACCTGCTATCAGCCCCCACTGCCATCTCAAAACTCTCTTAGATCCTCTTGGCCCACCCATCGCTTGAAAGCTTAATCTTCAACAGCCTGCCTGTTTCCTAGAAAAGCAAAGAAGGGAAGGAGGGAAGGAGGGAGGAGGAGACAACATATGGTTGATGTCCTCCATGCTCGCGGTGACAAGGCAGAGACACCGCTTCCTTCCTAGAAAATAAAAAGGCCAGTTCTACTGGGGAGGGGGGGGGGCTTTTGTGATCAGAGACCAAACCCCGAAGCGAAGCCTTCTCTGTCACCCGGCTGGGGCAGATACACAGCAGGCCTCTTGCCTGTTTGATGCTCTGTGCAATATTTTTTTTTTCATTTATTTTTTTGGCCTTTCGAATGGAATTTAAGCCGGGAGGAGGGGGTGGGGGGAACCACCCTATATCTGGATTAATAGAGCAGGACAGCATCGACTTCTGTCAAGCAAGTGGTCTCCGTGTGCAGATTTGGTCTTTGCTGATAAAGGATTGGACGAGGTGACTCTCTCCTCCCACCCATCCACTCAAAGCAATTAGGAAGTTTTCAGGATGATCCAGATTGACACCCCCCCCCCCCCAAAATTCTCTACTGCAATGGTGTGTGAGAATAACCTTGGGAGACAGGAAGAAGAGTTACTTCTAAATCCTTCCTTCTTTTCCTCTTTCCCCTTTCCTTCTTTTCCTTCTTCCCTTCCCAGTCATTTGTCCAAATGAGATAAAGCTTTCCTTTCCTTCCTTTCCTGTCTTTTTTCACATTCCTTTCTGCCCTTCTTTTCCTTTCTCCTTCCTCCTCTCCTTCTGTCCGTCCTTCTTCCTTCCTTCTTCTTCCTCTTTCTCTCTCCAACTCTCTTTTCCTCTTTTCCTTTCCTTCCTTTCCTTTCCCTCCTCCTTTCTTCTCTCACCATCCCTCCTTTCCTTTCCTTTCCTTTCCTTTCCTTTCCTTTCCTTTCCTTTCCTTTCCTTTCCCTTTCCCTTTCCCTTTCCCTTTCCCTTTCATATCCCTTTCCCTTTCCTCCTCTCCTCTCCCTCCTCTCCTCCTTCCTTTTGCTCTGTCTCTCTCTCTCCCTCCCTTCCCTAAAATCCAGGAATTATTTCTATCAAGCTAGCGAGGGGAGAGAGATTTTTTTTTCTCCTAACATTGTTCCATTCAAATGACCTTTCCTTGGCTTCTCCGTTGTCTGCCAGCCATTCCCCAGCCTCGGAAAAAACCCGCGGCTATGTTTTAACTCATCTCTCCTTATTTGCTTGACTGACTGTCAGCCTGGCACTTTCCCCCTCGTTGTGATGGGGGCCTAATTAATTCCTGCATTCTTCGCCCTTCTTTCTTCCTCCAATTGCCACTTCTTTTATTTGGGTTTCCCCAGCATCCTTCTCACTGTTGCACCCAGCTCAGACTTTGCAATGCAGTTTTTTTTTAAAAAAACAAAAACAAAAAACAAAAAACATGCGAGATAAAAGAGAATAAGCAGAGCAGATTAAAGGAAAAAGGTAAAACAAAATTACTAACACTTACTCCGGCTATAATTTGAACGGGAGATCAAAACAATTCACTTTCCCCCCCCACCCCCCCACCCCCCACCCCCGCAACCAAGGCTTCAGCTCACTTAAGTTGAGTTGTTTAAAGACTCAGCTGCTGCATTTATACAACGTATTAAACTGATTGGATTTAAGCCTTAGCTTTTTTCTTTTCTTTTTTTTTTTTTTTACAGCTTAATGAGGACTCTAAATCTAGCTTGTTGTGCAAACTGAAAAAGAAAATAGATTAATTCATTACCCAGGCAAAGCGTTTTCTGTAAAGGTTTCCACAAAAGGACAGGGGGTGGGGGGGAGGGATTCGCCATAGGTTTGAACTGATAATTTAAAAGCCTTTCATTCTTTCATCAACCCAATCAATCTATCTTTGGTTGAACTTTCAGACCCAAAATGGAACTTAATTAGCTCGGTCAAAAATGAACCCAACTGTATTGAACAGTTTAGGAGTTTGCTCGGGCCCAAAGATTTTGTTGGGAATATCTATAGCAGGATGAATAGATTATGTAACTCCTTTGTTCCTTATGCCATCCGTTTTGTAAATTTGCAGGATTTTTTCCCCCACCATATATATATGTATGCGTTCGATCCAGTGGTGAAATCCAAATTATTTTACTACTGGTTCTGTAGGCGTGGCTTGGTGGGCATGGTGTGGCTTGGTGGGCATGGCAGGGGAAGGATATTGCAAAATCCCCATTCCCTCCCCAATCCAGGGGAAGGATACTGCAAAATCCCCATTCCCTCCCCACTCCTGGGGGAAGGATATTGCAAATCCCCATTGCATCCCCAATGCAGGGGAAGTATACTGCAAAATCCCCATTCCCTCCCCACTCCAGGGAAAGGATATTGCAAATCCCCATTCCCTCCCCACTCCAAGGAAAGGATATTGCAAAATCTCCATTCCCTCCCCAGTCTAGGGCCAGCCAGAGGTGATATTTGCTGGTTCTCCAAACTACTCAAAATTTCTGCTACCGGTTCTCTGAACTGCTCAAAGTTGCCGCTACCAGTTCTCCAGAACCTGTCAGAACCTGCTGGATTTCACCCCTGATTTGAACTGAACAGTGATGTTTCTCTGTGTCATATGTGTGTGCATACGTGGGAATATGCATAATGGTTAACCTTTGAGAGCTGAATGCAATGAAATTTCATTTTAATGTATTGTCAAGTTTCGAAGTCGTCTCAAATAAATTGCATTTCAGACAAAGTCTTTGATGAAAAAAACTCTTATTTATTAAGCATGAACATTCTAACTCCAACTCATTGCAGCCAACTCTGGCTTCCTCAGCCAAAACCTTCCTTTTCCTCTCCCCACTCCTCTGCACTCATTGGCCATCTTCCCAGTCACTCTGCCCCTAATCTACTGCTCCCACTCAAAGGAATTTCCCCCCTCCCATCCCATCTCCTAGGTGATATTCTCTCCAGGGAAAATAAGTAGGTGAAGAATCATCCGTCTCTTTCCAGATGCCTCCGCTTCTCCTTCTTATGTCAGCATTAGAGTCAGTGCAGCGTGAAATGCTGACATCTATGCTGATTAGTGTACATTTAAATTGACAATGAAGATTCTATTCTATTCTGTTCTGTTCTATTCTATTCTATTCATCATTCTGGCTTCTCTTCTCTTCTCTTCTCTTCTCTTCTCTTCTCTTCTCTTCTCTTCTCTTCTCTTCTCTTCTCTTCTCTTCTCTTCCCTTCCCTTCCCTTCCCTTCCCTTCCCTTCCCTTCCCTCCCCTCCCCTCCCCTCCATTCCATTCCACTCCACTCCAATCCATTCCACTCTACTCCACTCCATTATTCTGTTCTGTTCTGTTCTGTTCTGTTCTGTTCTAATCATTTCAGGGTTTGTGTGTGCATGTGTGTTTAATAACTTAATTTGCAGCGAAGAGGAATAGAAGCTAAAGAGCCAGAGTAGAAAGTGGGAGGCTGTGAGTTCTAGTCCTGCCTTTGGCACGAAAGCTGGCTGGATGATATTTGGGCCAGTCTCCAGGAGACTGGAAGTTCTAGTCCCATCTTCACCATGAAAGCCAGCTGGGTAACTTTGGGCTAGTCGCTTTCTCTCAGCCCAACCCACCTCGCACGGTTGCTGTGGGGAAAATAGGAGGAGGAAGGCATGTTGGATAGGTTATTTGTGAAAATATTAAAGACAGGATACAAATAAATAAATACATTCTTGAAACAATAAGATTTTGGGGCTCACACAAGGATGATCCACAGTCACAACCTAAGGGAGAAAAGGTCTCAGACTGAGCATCTGGGCTATGCTGGAAGCCAATTGTGCCTAAGTAGGTATGTGCCAGAAAGAACTCTGAGCTACTTCAAACAACTCAGGAAATAGAAAAGTTCAGGTCAGTTTAATAGCAAAGGAGAAGTCAGATCAGCTCTGCCATTAGCAGGTAAAAGCCATTAGCTCTAAATGGGAATGGCCTTCTTGCATCAAGGGGAAATAGGAGAGAAGGGGGAGGGAGGGCAGGAGAGAGATTAATGAAAGAAGAACAAAGTCTAAAGAAGATGGGAGGAGGGAGGAGAGACAGAACAGAAAAGAGGCTAGGATAGATTAGGTTAGGTTAAGTTAGGTTAGGTTAGGATAGGATAGGATAGGATAGGATAGGATAGGATAGGATAGGATAGGATAGGATAGGATAGGATAGGATAGGATAGGACAGGAGAAGGGAAGGGAAGGGAAGGGAAGGGAAGGGAAGGGAAGAGAAGAGAAGAGAAGAGAAGAGAAGAGAAGAGAAGAGAAGAGAAGAGAAGAGAAGAGAAGAGAAGAGAAGAGAAATTACAGAACAGAAGTAGGACAGGAGGAGAGGAGAGGAGAGGAGAGGAGAGGAGAGGAGAGGAGAGGAGAGGAGAGGAGAGGAGAGGAGAGAAGAGAAGAGAAGAGAAGAGAAGAGAAGAGAAGAGAAGAGAAGAGAAGAGAAGAGAAGAGAAATTACAGAACAGAAGTAGGACAGGAGGAGAGGAGAGGAGAGGAGAGGAGAGGAGAGGAGAGGAGAGGAGAGGAGAGGAGAGAAGAGAAGAGAAGAGAAGAGAAGAGAAGAGAAGAGAAGAGAAGAGAAGAGAAGAGAAGAGAAGAGAAGAGAAGAGAAGAGAATCAGAAGAGAATCAGAAGAGAATAGGTATAGAACTACACTACAAAATATGGAATGGAATGGGAGGGGGAGGAGAGGAACAGGAAGAGGAAGAGGAAGAGGAAGAAGGCATCAGTTTAGTGTAGTGGTGAAGGTTCTGGCCTAGAAACCAGGAGACTGTGAGTTCCAGTCCTACCTTAGCCATAAAAGCCAGCTGGGTGACTTTGGGTAAATCACCAAGAGATGGTGAAGAAGGGAAAAGCCCAAGGAAGGGGGTCAATCAATCTTGACTTCCTTTGCCCCCACAAGAGATCAAAATCCCGCCCATCTTGAATTCCACTGACACGAGTCAATAGAATCTACTGCCGATGGGCTTTGGCCATTAGTAGTTCAGATTCTTGTAGAGAGTTTCAGCATAGAATCAACCTATATATATATATATATTCATTTGAACTTGATTTCCTGCAGTTGACACAATCCCACATTCCATAGAAAAAGCTTGTCAGGTTCCTTCAAGACCTTCCAATTTCAGGCTTTGGAGCTGGTGCACCAACCTGGAAGAACTTGGAGCTCCAGATTGGTGGTCCATGGTCAACCCATAATTTCCACCACTACCACCCCCGATCTCTTTCATTCCCTTTCTCTTCGGGATGATAAGGTCTCAACTGGCTGGGATGCTTGTTTCTTGCTGCTTCATTTAAATATTCAGCCAACACTGCCAAGATTAACATTTTTTTCCCCGAGTGGAGATCTGAATATTTGCTTGCTAATGAACCCTGACAAGGGCTGTTAAGTGGCAGGAAACATTAAGCCTAAAGTCCATCAAAGGAAGCAGCTTAGCCCTTTGGCGTTGCCACTAGATTCATGTGACTTAAATCCCAAACGGGTGGCTTTCGGATGGGCCCTTCTCTGCCACAAAGCCTGCCCCTTTGTATCCATCCATGCCACATGTTTCCCCCCCACCTTCACCCCCTTCTCCATCTTCTCCCCATGTTTGACCCACTTGGGGGCATTAAATAAATGGCACAGAGCGAACTGCCAACTGCATTAGACTTCCCTCCCCTGCCCGCCCCAACTTTTGCTCTCTTGGCAGCGAGAAGAAATGGGAGGGGGGAAGGGCCTTGTACATCTTGTTAACTAAGGGTGGCATTGCTCATTTCCATGCTGCAATCAAACACCAGCAAGATCACAGCAACAAAAGACAGTTGGCACCTACTGTTGGCAAAGTGGGCGGGTGTTGCATGTGGAGATGATCATGCTGGGACTGACTTGATGGGGCTTCGAGGAAGCTGCGGAGTCTTCATGCAGGGAAGGAAGGAAGGGAGGATGTTGGAGGGAGGGAGGAAAGAAGGAAGGAAGGAAGGAGAGAGGGAAGAGGGAAAGGAGGGAGGTTGGAAGGATGAAGAGGGGAGGAAGGAAAGAAGAGTCAGAGGGAGGGAGGGAGGAAAGAAAGAAGGAAGGTCAGAGGGAGGGAGGAAAAAAGGAAGGAAGGAAGGAAGCGAGGGAGGGAGGGAGGAGGGAGAGAGAGAGGAAGGAAGGAGAGGGAAGAGGGAGAGAAAGGAGGAAGTAAGGTTGGAAGGATAAAGAGGGGAGGAAGGAAAGAAGAGTCGGAGGGAGGGAGGGAGGGAGGGAGGATGTTGGAGAGAGAGGGGAGGGAGGAAATAAAGAAGGAAGGTCAGAGGGAGAGGGAGAGAAGAAGGAAGAAAGAAAGGAAAGGAAAGGAAAGGAAAGGAAAGGAAAGGAAAGGAAAGGAAAGGAAAGGAAAGGAAAGGAAAGGAAAGGAAAGGAAAGGAAAGGAAAGGAAGGAGGGAGGAAGGAAGGAAGAATGGTGGATTGGGCTGAGGGTGATTGGTCCAAAGTCACCCAGCCAGCTTTCATGCCTAAGGCAGGACTAGAACTCACCGTCTCCTAGTAATTGGCCCAAAGCCACCCAGATGGCTTTCATACCTAAGGCAAGATTAGAACTCATCATTCCTGGTTTCTAGGCCAGCACCTTAAACACTAGACCAAACTGCATGCAATTTCCCCCTACTTTCCGAAATGTAATGAGTGCATCTCTTTGTCTATAGGGATGGGCCTCCCACTATTTTTTTGGAAAGAAACCAAGGGTGGGCTGCTGGGGGTTCACAGGGGTTCAGGAGAACCTCTAGCTAAGATGCTGTGCTGTGATGCAGGAGGCCAACTAGGCCACACCCACCATGGCCACGCCCACCCAGCAACCAGAGAGAGAACCCCATGTTAAAATTTTTGAAGTCCACCCTTGGAAGAGACACACACCCTCCAGTGATGTACTGTCTAAAAAAATCCATCACATTGAGCCTTGGTTGTTTACTTTGAGTCCCTCATTTTGATTTCCCCGATAAAATAATTGCATTTCATAGAACGTAGCTTTTCCCAGGCACCATGAAATGAGTTTCTAGGTAAAACCATGTGCGGCAGTGAATCTACATAAGACATTTAACCAGCTGGCTTCTTCAGAGCCGTTTTAAGAATGACCTTAGCCACAACTGGCACATCTTGTCTTCAACAGACGGAGGGGAAGGTCTTCACCCAACCTCTAAATGTCAAAGAGATGATACTTAATCGTCTCCCTTCCGATTTCAATTATTGGGATTTCTAATCATTCAAAAGAAACATTTGCTTCCCAGATCCGTGATGTTGATTTTCCTGGGGGTCTGTTTTGTGATTTGACCCCTTCACAGATATTCAGGCTGTTTGTCAAGATGTTGGGGTTTTTTTTTTAGCCTAGTATTTTTGTGTGTGTGTGTTCTTTTATTCTGCAGTATCCAATTTATCCAATAATTATACGTTCTTATAAAACTTATTTCAAGAGAACAGCAGTTAGAACATTGTGTTTCCAAAGATGTTTATGGTTCGATATTCGTAACAAAAGACCACTCTAATAAAGAAAGGAACTGTTCTTCTAATAAATCAGACTTTTGATTCATTTTACCCAGCATTGCCTATGCCATTTGCTAGCTAGTTCTCCGTGATTTTAAAACATTGCAATACAGAGTTTGTCCTCAACTTACAAACATTTGTTTACTGATGGTTCTAGGAATAGGTATTTTTGAAAGTCCATATAAATGCCATCACTTCATCCAGACATTAGGAACTACTGCCTCCTCTAGTGAGGAATGGTATTTGAATTTTAAGCAAGTCCTCATTTTACCGATCTCGGAAGGATGGAAAGCTGAGTCAACCTTGAGCTGGTAAAGATCGAACTCCTGGCTGTGGGCAGAGTCGGCCTGTGAACTCTGGTGCCGGAGAAGACTCCTGCGAATCCCTTGGACTGCAAGGCAATCCAACTGGTCAGTCCTAAAGGAGATCAACCCTGGCTGTTCTTTAGAAGGCCAGATCCTGAAGAGGAAACTCAAATACTTTGGCCACCTAATGAGAAGGAAGGAAGGACTCCCTGGAGAAGAGCCGAATGCTGGGAATGACTGAGGGCAAAAGAAGAAGGGGATGGCGGAGAATGAGGTGGCTGGATGGAGTCACTGAAGCAGTGGGCGTGATCTTAAATGGACTCTGGGGGATGGTAGAGGACAGGACGACCTGGAGGAATGTTTTCCATGGGGTTTGCAATGGGTTAGACTTCGCAACTAACAACACTACACGTCTTAAATCAGCATGCTTCCTTTTCCAACCATCAAAACATCATTTTAAGGTCAAGAAATCTGAGAGGAAAGATGTTATTGGCTCTCTCGCTCTCTGTTCTTTTAGCCTAATCCGTTTAATGGTTTTCACCGCTGATTGGGACTGCTGATGTGGCTTGGCAATTTTATTCAATCAGATGTCCCTTTGAAGGAGAGGAATAATTATTTCCTGTCTCCAGTCCTGGAGAGTGTTTAATTCTTTCTCCTCAATCTTGGGGAAATAGTAGCTTCGTCTCTTTTAATTCACAAATCTTTGAAGAAGAACATCATGAGAACTTGCAGCTCAACGGCATGGTGGCTAGCGGTCTGGTTAGAAGCAGAAAGGAATCAGAAGAATAAAGAGAACTTTGGGTGACGATGATAGATGTTGACAGCATTCCTTTGACTTCAGCCAATGGTGAAGAATAATTAAATAATTAAATATCTTAGGGTTGGACTTCAGAACAAGCATTTAGTAGCTTCATCAGAGAAGAGGGATCCAAAATGGCCACCACAACAATCAAAGACCAATACATTACATGACATTTTGATATAAGTTATAAGAACAAACTAAATAAAAAATCTCTATATCTGAAGTCCATGTAGGTTTTGCTGGTAGGAGCTCTGTTCTGTCTACCATCTATCTATCATTTCTCTTTCTCTTTCCCACCCCATCTATCTATATCCATGTCTGTCTGATTTTATCACCTACCTACCTACCTACCTACCTACCTACCTACCTACCTACCTATCTATCTATCTATCTATCTATCTATCTATCTATCTATCTATCTATCTATCATATCTATATGTCTATCTTCTCTATCAGCTCTTTGTCTATCATATCTATCGCTTTGTTTATCTCTCTCTATCATCTCTATATATCTCTATCTTCTCTCTCTATCAGCTCTCTCTCTCTCCTCTCTCTTTGTCTATCTAGCTAGCTAGCTAGCTATCATCTATCATTATCATCTATCTATGTCTGTCTGTCTGTCTGTCTGTCTAGCTATCATCTATCATTATCATCTGTCTGTCTGTCTGTCTATCTATCTAGCTAATTAGCTATCATCTATCATTATCATCTATCTATGTCTGTCTGTCTGTCTAGCTATCTCTCTAACTAGCTAGCTAGCTAGCTATCATCTATCATTATCATATATCTATGTCTGTCTGTCTAGCTATCTCTCTATCTCTCTATCTCTCTATCTATCTATCTATCTATCTATCTATCTATCTATCTATCTATCTATCTATCTATCTATCTTCTATCTCTATCATATATCTATCTTTACCTACAGTATACCTATCATCAGTCCATCTCTCTCTCTCCATTCATCTATGTCTATCATTATCTAGCCATTCATTATCTAGCCATCCATATGTTTACAGTAACTATGTAAAAAAAATGTTTTTACATCTCCCCTTTCCATACACAGGACACAAAAAGGAAATACTTGCAACTAAGCATTTCTTGCTACCTATGGGTATGGGACATACAGCTTATACCCCAAATCAGTGTATCCTCAGTGTATCCGTGTATCCTCAGCAAAACAGGGCAGGGTTTTTCCCCCCTCTCTCTCCCTCTCCCCCTCCCCTCTGTCTAGGGGTTTCTTAAACCCCCCCCCCTTTATTTTAAGGGAGAGAAAATTATTTCCTAAAATGTTCAAAAGCTTTTCCTCAGTTTGTTATTAAAGCAATTATCTAGCATAACACAGTGCAAAAGTGCAAAGTCCTCTAATGGGAAACAAATGTGCTAAGGAACTCCGGCAGACCCGTCAGATTCCTTCTTGAAAAACGAGGGGAAAGTGACCTAAAGGGGAATGAAGGAATGGTGGAAAGATTTTCCACCTGGCCTTGGGCAAGACATCAAACAGACCTCAGAAGGAGACGATTTATAATCATGGTCTGGTTGACTTCGATGCTCAGTCTCTGTCTGTCAGTTGCCTTTCCTTGCTTTCTCCAGCTTTGGGCGACAGTCTCTCTCTGGCATAAAATATCTTATTTTGGTGCTGTAGAATCCATAAAAGGACATCATCTAAGAATGTGCAAGCAAAGGAAGGACTAAGCAGAACTGAGACCACTTATGTTTTAGGATTATTTTATTTTATTTTATTTAGCTTATGGCATCTGCGGAGGTCATTCAATCACCAATATGCAAGCATAAGTTTAAATGAAGCATCAGTAAATAGAGACAGAGATGAGGGGGGAGGGAGGATAGATAGATGATAGATAGATAGATAAGATAGATAGATAGATAGATAGATAGATAGATAGATAGATAGATAGATAGATAGATAGATGATAGATAGATAGATATGGATGGATGGATGGATGGATGGATGGATGGATGGATGGATGGATGGATGGATGGATGGATGGATGGATGGATGGATGGTTGGTTGGTTGGATAGATAGATAGATAGATAGATAGATAGATAGATAGATAGATAGACAGACAGACAGACAGACAGACAGACAGACAGACAGACAGACAGACAGACAGACAGATGATGGCTGGATGGAGAGAGAGAGAGATAGCATGTGGATAATACAATATACAAAATAAAATATTATGGTTTTATCTTGATTTAGGATGATAAAAAGCTTTGATCTGGAGATTAAATTCCAAGGGCAAATTTAATGAAATCTTTCTTATTTATTCATCTTTTTGTTAAATTCATTTGCCACCTATGTTGCCATGGGGCTACTCTAGGCGATTCACGACAATAAAAAAGGAAGAAAAATCGAAAGAGTCTGAACAGAACAGAAGAAAGATCGTAGAGGAAGTCAACGAACAATGAAAAAGAAATCTTCAAACAGAATTGATTTTCCTAATCGGCTGGACGATTCAAATCAACCTAGTTTCCGTATCAGTTTGACCATTGGGAAAGCCCTTTCTTTTTCTCCTCGCGTTCATACAGCTTTCCGAATTTAATTGACACGATTCCGCAGTTGGATTCAAAGCTTGAATCGTCTTGATTGTTTTTTTTTTTTTTTTGCTAATCTCAACCAATCAAACGGAATTAAACGATTAGAACCGGATTAGAACTGATTTCAGGTGGAGTCCAGAGTCATTTGTTCGCTTCTTTATTAAAACCGCCGAGCCCTGGGGAAGGTGAGCCGGTAAGTGAGGGGGATGAACAGGTCTGAACATTTAGGAACAAGCAAGCACGACAGGCGAAATCTGTACAATGCCTTAACACAAAAGGAAATAGAAACCATGAGGACAAAAGAGAAGTGTTCTACCCTCGTGTACAGCAGAAGTACACAAGTATGTGAGTCACAAAGTTCGCCCTGAACCATCACAACATGTTTCATCATTTATTCACAAAACATGCGTGTGCACTTACTAATTTACTTACTTACTTTTGGCTACTGTGTTGTTGTTGTTCAGTTGCTAAATCGTGACCGGCCTTCCATGGACCAGGGTACTCCAGATCCCCCTGTCCTTCACTGTCTTCTGGACTTTGTGTAGTGGTCTGCCAGCACCCTGTAGAGCTGGCAGCAGAGTCGGACAGTGAGGAGGCTGGGAGGAACATGGGCCAATCCTGGAGGCTGGGAAGGCTCGGACGAGGCTCTGCATTGGAGGCAGAGTTGGGGCCAAGGCCATCGGGGAGTGATGCACAGACTCTGGAGCCCCCAGAGTCAGACAGCAGAGAGGCAGAGGAAAAGGAGGAGCCTGTTCCTAGTGCGCACATGCGCAGAGCTGCCAGAAGGCAAGAGCAGCTAAAGTAAAAGGGACGACTCAGGAGTAAGGCCAAGAGATCGAATCTCCCCAGGCTCAAGGTTGACTCAGCATTCCATCCTTTCTAAGGTAGATAAATTGAGGACCCAGTTTGTGGGGGCAATAAGCTGACTTCGTATAAAAAATACAAAAGTATGAAGGCTATTGCTTAATGCATTGTAAGCCGCCCTGAGTCTTAGGAGAAGAGCGGCATATAAATCTAATAATAATAAAAAAGAGAGAGATGGTTGGCCCCACCCATAAGGCTTAAAAGAGAAACAAAGGTACTTGAGGCCTTTCGCAAAAAGCAACATTGCTAACTCTGTTTCCAATCGGTATCTCTTGTTTGTTTCTGAACTTTGTGGGGCTTTGCCAAGTAAGGCCTTTGGCAGGGTATCAAAGAAGATAAAGGTTGGTGATTATCCTGAAGGACTTCTTCCAAAGGACTTGTTTTGCAACTAATTGGGACTCAGCTGGGAATGAACGTAATTCTCAGCTGTTACAATAAAATAGGTTTATTTAGGACTAATTGTGTCTTATCATGACTCAGTAAGCCTAGGTCATAACAGTTTGCTCAAATCCATGTTCATTGCGTCGATAACCATCTCATCCTCTGCCGTCCCTTTCTACTTTTGCCTTCCATCTTCCCCAACGTTAAGATCTTTTCCAATGAGTCCTCCCTTCTTATTTTGTGGCCAAAGTATTTGAGCTTCAGCGTCCATATTTGTCCTTCCAAAGAACAGTCAGGGTTAAGTTTCTATGGAATCGACTCCTTGCAGTGAGAACAGTCAATCAGTGGAACAGCTTGCCTTCAGAAGTTGTGAGTGCTCCATCACTGGAAGCTTTTAAGAAGAGACCAGACACCCATTTGTTTGAAATGGGTCAATTTGTTTGAGGACAGGGTCAGCAACCGGTGGCTCTGGAGCCGCATGTGGCTCTTTCATCCTTCTGCTGCGGCTCCTGGATGCTCAAAATATGCGTCACAACCACCAATGTGCAACACCTACCGGCACACGATTTATTGAACTTTTTCACCCCCGTTAAGCTAACCATGGATAAATCCAAGAAGAGAAGAAGTTTCAGAAGAAAACAGAATGTTTAATTCAACTACGTATGTTAGTTTTGTGGCTGCTCAGGAAGTAGTCAGGCATGGGTTAACTACGTTAACAGAATCTTGTAAATCTGAAGCTACAAATCCCCTTCGCACACTTTTAATTGTCTAATCATTTAGACAGGCCTTTCCTAAGTTTCTTCCTCTGACCCTAAGCCACTGGGAGTCTTCCCTCCCTTATCAGATTGTTTCCTAAGCAGCATCTCCTCTCCTGGTTCCCCAAGGTCACTCACACCTTCCATTTCACCGACGGTGTGACCAGGACCAAAACTAGATCTGATCTAAATGTCATCTAGTTAGGTTTTGTTAATAATGTTCCATAATCACTCTCCATTCTGGTTACCTTAAGAATAACCAGTTTCTTATCCAATTCTACCCAGGTCTCTGCAAGTCACCATAGATTCCACTGACTCAGAAAATGAAGACGGATTGGAGAGCGTGACTGACAATCGGTCAGGACTTGCAGTTCTCAAGATGAATACCTTGCCTGAGACTTGAGATGTTTTATTTATGGCCCTACCTATTTTAGGCTGCCGTCCTACACACAATAGCCCAAATGAGCCCCATTAAGAGGCTTGGGTAGACATGTGCAAATTCGCTTTCCCATTACCCTTCAGAAGGAAAATGCTGACACAAAGCACATCTTTCTGAAGGACATTTATTGGGCAATGTACCAGCAACTCAAGAAGAACTTCTGAAGCCACGCAGAATGTCTGGGAAGGGTCTTGGCATCAATCAGCAGAAATGCTTGATTAGTTAGAAATGCGTTATTGGCTACCACGAAGATGAGGGGGGGTCTGCCTATTCTCCAAAGTGCTTGAAGGCAAGACAAGAAGCAATGGATGGAAACTCATCAAGGAGAGAAGCAACCTGGAATAGAGGAGAAACTTCCTAATAGTGAGGACAATTAACCAGTGGAACGACTTGCCTCCAGAAGTGGTGGATGCTCCAACACTGGAAGTTTTCAAGAAGAGATTGGACAACTGTTTGTCTGAAATGGTATAGGGTCTCCTGCTCAAGCAGGAGGTTGGACTAGAAGACCTCCGAGGTCCCTTCCAGCCCTATGATATTGTAATCTAAGAATAAATTTGCTAACAGTGAGGACAGAATTTTTATTGGCCAAGTGTGATTGGACACACAAGGAATTTGTCTTGGTGCATACGCTTTCAGTGTACATAAAAGAAAAGATACATTAGTCAAGAATCATAAGGTACAACACTTAATGATAGTCATAGGGTACAAATAAGCAATCAGGAAACAATATCAATCTAAATCGTAAGGATACCAGCAACAAGGTTACAGTCATAAGTGGGAGGAGACGGGTGATGGGAACAATGAGAAGATGAGAAGATTAATAGTAGTGCAGACTTAGTAAATAGTTTGAACAATTAATGTGTGGAACGGCTTGCCTCCAGGAATTGTGGGTGCTTCATTACTAGAGGTTTTCAAGAAGAGATTGGACCACCATTTGTCCGAAATGGTAGAGGGCCTCCTGCTTGAGGGGATTGGACTAGAAGATATTGGAAAATGTCTCTTCCAACTCCTTCAAGGTTCAAAATGCTCTGAAAGAGATGGTTCCAAGTTCATCAGATCACTTATGACCAGCTCTGATCCATCTATGGTCAGACCATCTCTTTCAGAGCATCTTAAACCTTGAAGGAGTTGGAAGAGACATTTTCCAACATCTTCTAGTCCAATCTGATTCTTAACCAATTCCTAATGTTTATTTTGCACTTTGCAAACCCAAAACGTTATTCATTCAGAATCTGGGAAGGCATTCTACAGAATGCAGAATGACAAGAGTTGGAAGGGGCCTTGGAGGTCTTCTAGTCCAACCCCCTTCTCAAGCGGAAGACCTTGTATCAGTGGTGAAATCCAAATTTCTTTACTACCGGTTCTGTGGGCGTGGCTTGTGGGCGTGGTGTGGTGTGGCTTGGTGGGCGTGGCTTGGTGGGTGTAGCAGGGGAAGGAGACTGCAAAATCTCCATTCCTGCCCCACTCTAGGGAAAGGATATTGCAAAATCCCCATTCCCTCCCCACTCCTGGGGGAAGGATATTGCAAAAGCTCCATTCCCACCCTACTCTGGGACCAGCCGGAGGTGGTATTTGCCAGTTCTCCAAACTACTCAAAATTTCCGCTCCGGTTCTCCAAACTGCTCAAAATTTCCGCTACCATTTCTCCGAACTGCTCAAAATTTCTCCTACCGGTTCTCCGAACTGCTCAAAATTTCCACTTCCAGTTCTCCGAACTGCTCAAAATTTCCTCTACCGGTTCTCCGAACTGCTCAAAATTTCCCCTACCGGTTCTCCGAACTGCTCAAAATTTCCCCTACCGGTTCTCCGAACTGCTCAAAATTTCCACTACCGGTTCTCCAGAACCTGTCAGAACCTGCTGGATTTCACCCCTGCCTTGTACCATTTCAGACAAAATGGTTGTCCAATCTCTTCTTTAAAAACTTCCAGTGTTGGAGCATCCACAACTTCTGGAGGCAAGTTGTTCCACTGGTTTAATTGTTCTCCCTGTCAGGAAATTTCTCCTTAGTTCTAGGTTGCTTCTCTCCTTGATGAGTTTCCACCCGTTGCTTCTTGTCCTGCTATGGAGTATAGATTGACACCCCCGCCCCTTCTTTACGGCAGCCCCTCAGATATTGTCATATTCTGTTACAAATACCCTGTTTCCCTGAAAATAAGACCCAAACAGAAATAAGCCCTAACATGATTTTTCAGGAAGCTGGTAATATAAGCCCTACCCCCCAAAAATAAGCCCCAGTTAAAATCATCAGCCAGATGGAAGCAATAAGTACAGTATTTCCCCCAAAATAAGCCCTAGCATGATTTTTTTCAGGAGGCTCGTAAGATAAAGCCTACCCCCAAAATAAACCCCAAAGACCAAAAATAAGACTTAAACCAGAAAATAAGCCCTAATGCAACTTTTGGAGAAAAAAATACTATAAGACCCGGTCTTATTTTCAGGGAAACACGATATATCTGGAAGCTTCCCCACTTAAAAGTTTAAGAAGAGACAATGAATGTAGCCATCACAAGAAACACCTTTACGGGCAGCAGCATCGAATAAATTCTAACTTGGATCACTGACCTGACCCCCATCTTGCTAGGTTTCACGTTTCAGGGCAGGAAAGCCGTGCCCTCTTTGTTAATACGTGGTTATAACTCAACCTTGAGAAAGTAACACCTTGTTCCTGAGCATCTTGGCACAAGCTCTGTTTTCATGTCATACTTGCTCTGTCAAAACAAGTTTTGTTCATCCCTCAGGGTCATCCCTAGCTTTTGAACATCAAGCTGTCATCTTGGGGCATTGTCAGGAGTGTTAGCAACAGGCTACCGGTTCACATTCCATAACAATTATGAGAGTCGATGATGAACGAGCCAGTTCCAGAGACAGCGAGGAATTCCTACAGGTGGAATGACCTTCTGAAGGAGTCATGTTTGTTTGAATAACGAAGGGCCTGGAGGACTACAGGAATGACTGTAGGGTGAACGGGAGGAGGTAAGGCCCCAAATCTTTTATAAATAGATAGATGATAGATAGATAGATGATAGATAGATAGATAGATAGATAGATAGATAGATAGATAGATAGATGGATATATTTCTCTTTAGCCAGCTTCTACCTATGTAACCAAGATTTTATGCAGCCCTAGTTCAGTGAAATCACAATCCACTAGTTTCTAGGCTTTTTTTCCTGGCAGCCAGGAAACCCTCTGCTGCCCATTGGGAGAGGGTTTGCTGGCTGCCAAAAAAAAAAGCCTAGAAACTACTGGATTGTGATTTCACTGAACTAGGGCTGCATAAAATCCTGGTTACGTAGGAAGAACCTGGCCAAGAGAAATACATACATACATGTATGTATGTATGTATACATATACATATGTATGTATGTATATGTATGTATGTATAATTTGATTTATAGTTTTTTCTTTAACATCCAAAAGTGCTTGGTGAACAATATATTGTCTGGGTGAATATACTTCACACACAATCCTAATAATGATAGTTCCATTTCAATATACATAATCATAATCTTCCAACTTCTAATACTTGTGTATACATCGTAATTTATAATATGTTCTATTATATTTCCATGTACATAATACTATTTTCCCGATTTCTATGTTCTACTTCTTTTTTACTAACCACCATGTTAAAAAATATTCTAAATCTATCCATCATCTCTTGCCCGTTTTAGGATTTCAACTCTTGTTAACTTTTTGGTGAATCTTTCATGCTTCTCCCCTGGTATCTTGTTCATCGTGTTTACTTAATTGAAATATTTCATCTGCCACAATAACTATCTCTTGCTGTTGGATTTCTAGAGCATCCATCTGCAGTTCCCCCATCATTTTTAGGAGATCTTTCTCTTTATTCTCTTCTATATTTTGAACTCTTTTTTAAAAAATATTTTTTATTGAATATTTTACATTTTTAAAACCAAAACATAATAGAAAAAGACAAAAAAAAAGAAAAGAAAAAAGAAAAGAGAAAAAGAACATACAAATAGACCAAACGGTAAAATAGAAAACATAAATAACAATATTATATTATATTTTACAACTTTCTGCATCAACGTTTATCTTTACTTTTGAATTCAATCTTCCTAATCATTCTCTTGTTCTTGTGTAACCATATTGAGCATTCTTATAAACTAAATTGTTATATATACTTACATCCTATTTATTAACATAGTCAATATTTTATCCTTACCAGTATTCAATACTCTTAGATTCCAATTAATCACATTTCAATTTACATTCTTATTTCTTGTTTTGATTTCTATTTTCTAGCCATGTATAGAATCTAATCCACACTTTATAGTAGTCTGAATCACCTCTTTTTTTAATCTCCATTGTCCTATATTTTGAACTCTTAAGGGATAATTTGTCTATTCCATTTTTTAAAAAATATTGCTACCTAAACCCCCAGATATTAAAATACATTCATTTAAGGTTGGGCAGATGCAAATGTTCCAACTCTGGAAATCTTTAAGAAGAGATTGGATAACCATTTGTCTGAAGTGGTGTAGGGTTTCCTGCCTAAGCAGGGGGTTGGACTAGAAGACCTCCAAGGTCCCTTCCAACTCTGTTATTTTATTCTATTCTATTCTATTCTAAACAAGGAAGAAAAGAGATTGGCTACAGAAGGATTGACTCAACTACTCTCAGAAAGTTTTGTTGAGTTGCATAAACTTTATAGCTAAGTTAATGTACATAGAATTGGAGCCTAAGTGAATGAAAGCCTTCTGATGAAAGAAAAAAAAAAGAAAAGAAAAGAAATGAGAACAACAGACAACAACAAAAATATATTTGCAGGCACCGACCTGCCAGAGTTAAATGTCAGAGATCAATAATTCTCAGTCAGAATGAAAACTTGCCTACATGGTATTATTTAGAGCCTGATTCGGCTTTTACCTCCACTAATAATTACTAGGCTGATCTTTGCATTAAGGAAGGTAACCTCAGCACAGCATATGCATTAAAATAAAATAATATTTAAAAACACACACACACACACACACCTGCAAGCAGCCAGATATACATACCTTGAGACTCAGCTGCTTTTGCTGAAGTTTGTATAAACTTTATAGCTCCCGCTGCCTTAAGAAAGTTCAAAGCATTCTTAAGGATCCATCTCATCCTGCCCCCTCCCACTTTTTTTTTGAACTATTACCATCTGGCAGACGGTACCGGGCAATAAAAACAAGGACAAATAGGCTGAAAAACAGCTTCTATCCCAGAGCAGTAACTATATTGAATTCTACCGTATAGTGAAATATTAATGCAGTATCAGGGGTTTTCAATTCAATTGCATGGAATGTGAAGGAGGTGTGTTTGTGTCTTATTCTTATAGTTTTCTTATGTATAATATACATGGAAGATGGCCTTTAATTTTGTTGTACCAGGTGCAATGACAATAAAGTCAAGCCAAGCCAAGCCAAGCCAAGCCAAGCCAAGCCAAGCCAAGCCAAGCCAAGCCAAGCCAAGCCAAGCCAAGCCAAGCCAAGCCAAGTCAAGTCAAGTCAAGTATATTTTTTTAAAAAAGGAAGGCTTTTGACAGGATAACGTGGTCAGGCCTGCAAATCAGCTAGGAAAATGACATCTCAGATCTATCAGATCTATCCTTTTTCCACCACAGATCCCTTGGGTAGAGGAGAAGGCTCCCTTAGGCTTCTCTGAGAATGCTTGGACTTCTGAACTAACTTTCAATGTTTATTCAAGCCGAATACATTTTCTTAAATGATGAAAAGGAGGACTAGGGGAGACATGGGAGGCTGCCCCAAAGAAGAGCGAGTCAAGCTATTCTCCAAAGCACCAGAAGGCAGGACAAGAAGCAACAGGTAGAAACTCATCAAGGAAAGAAGCCATCTAGAACTAAGGAGGAAACTCCTGACATTGAGAACAATTAATCAATGGAACAACTTACCTCCAGAAGTTGTGAATACTCCAACACTGGGAGTTTTTAAGAAGAGGTTGGATAACTATTTGTCTGAAGTGGTGCAGGGTTTCCCACCTGAGCAGGGAATTGGACTAGAAGACCTCCAAGGTCCCTTCCAACTCTATTATTTATACAAAGTCAGCTTATTGCCCCCACAAACTGGGTCCTCAATTTATCTATCTTAGAAAGGATGGAAGGCTGAGTCAGCCTTGAGCCTGGTAAGATTCGAACTTACAGTAATTGCAGACAGCTGGTGCCAATCACAATGCTTTTAGTCTGCTGAGCTATCTATCTATCTATCTATCTATCTATCTATCTATCTATCTATCTATCTATCTATCTATCTATCTATCTATCATTCTCTATCAATCCATCCACCTGTCTGCCCATCCATCCATCCATCCATCCATCTATCATCATCTATCATCTATCTACATACAGACACACATCTAAATATATTCACAAACAAAAATGCACACACAAACACCTACATTTACATATATTAGCTTTTGAAAATGTTTTTGAACCTTGAGTATTTTATATGCTTTTACTTTCTGAAAAATGGTTTTGAACCTTGGGTATTTTATATTTTATTTTTTTCTCTTTTAAAGTTACTCATTCTTTGTATCCCTCTTTTCTTTCTGCTGGTCTACGACTGTAATAAAGGTTTGATTGATTGGTACGAGTACATGGAAAGAAGACATTTCCATGGGCCCTTTTTCCCCATAATGATTAGCTGCCCTTCCCTGTCTCCATCGAAATGACAGTAGTGTGCAGAAATTGATGTTCTCCAGATGTTTTAGACTTCAGCTAGTCCCCCATAATTCCCATCACCCAACAGGGTCCTCATAGGAAGCTGTGAGAACCGTGACCAGAACTCCAGAATGGCACCAGGTTGCCTACCTTGATATTAAGATAAATCACTCTCCCCCCCCCCCCCACACACACAACATACTACAGTGAGTAATGAGATGAGAGATCAGATGGGCCATCGGACCAGCAACTTTCTATTGACCATGAAGGGTCGATCGCCGTTTAGAATGGTGGAAAACTCATGTAGAAGTGACAGAGAAATCTCCCTCCAAACTCTACCCCCAGTAGGGTCAATTTGTGGAGCGTTTTCTATAATTTAAAGAAAACTCTTGACCAATTTGTACACTTGAAGAATGAAGGGAAGGCTTCCTCTCACACAGATAACCAAGCAGTGGGTTGTGTTTTTTTTTCTTTCCTTTCCCCTCGGTGGAATTACATTGAAGGCAACCTTGTCAAATCAGAAATTTCTCCCCAGAGGCATACAAGCGAAGGGAGTAGACGTATCCTGCTCCGTTCACCCCGCTGACCCCATAACATCGGTGGAATCTTGAATGCCAACTATAATCCCAATTCTAATGTCACCTCTGGCCTCAGATGTAACTGAAACATTTGCTTGGATTTGCACAATTTTGAGCTCTGAAAAGTGTAGCCATAGCCTTGGGCAAAAAGACAAAACCATGATATGGCACAGGGGTATCGAACTTGAGTTCGTTGAGGGCCGCATCAGGGTTGTGCTTGACCTGGAGGGGGCTGGGGTGTGTGGGTGTGGCCAGGGTGGGCGTGGCCAGATCAACGGAGCTCCGTTTTTGGCCATGATGGCCTCCTGCAACCCTCTGCCAGTGAAAACTGAGCTCAGGGAGGCCACACAAAGCCCACCCAGCCTCCGTTTTTGGCTCTGATGGCCTCTTGCAACCCTCTGCCAGCAAAAACCAAGCTCAGGGAGGCCACCCACTGTCTGCTCGGACTCCGTTTTTGGCCATGATAGCTTCCTGCAGCCCTCTGCCAGTGAAAACGGAGATTGGGGAGGCCGCACGCATCCCGCCCATCCTCCATTTTTGGCCACGACAGCCTCCTGCAACCCTCTATCATCAAAGAACAAGCTCAAGGAGGCCACACGTGGCCTGCTTGGCCTCCATATTTTACTGCGACAGTCTGCTGCAACCCTCTGCCAGCGAAAACCAAACTCGGGAAGGCCACGCATGGCCCACTCAGGCTCCATTTTTGGCCATGACAGCTTCCTGCAGCCCTCTGCCAGTGAAAACGGAGATCAGAGAGGCTACGCAGGGCTCCATTTTCGCTGACATAGGCATCACGGGCCGGTCCTTCACTGTTTCCAGGGTGGCCTCATTGGCCAGATCTAAGCACCCTGCAAGCCGGATCTCACCTGCAGGCCTTGAGTTGGACACCCCTGATAGGGCACATCTAAAAAACGATAAAAGCTTCCAAATGTGGGCGATTGGAGAGGAGAGATTTTCCACTGGTCGGGCAGACAGAGAGAAAGAGTTGCCCTGTACCACTCAAAGGACAAGGATGGCTGAGGAGGTCATCACAATGGCATGAAGGCAAAGAGTCAAACAGTTGGGGGTCAAGCCAAGCGCCATGAAGAACGGGGATGAAAAATTGCCAAGTAATCAGAGGAGAACGTTTCAGAAAGACCCAGAGATGTCTGGAAAAGGGAGAACATCCCACATCCAGGCTGGTGGTGCAAATCCCATCAGGAATGGGTCAGAAATCTCTTGGCTTGATTAGCTCCTTGACAAAGCATTCCATTCTTTGCTTGTTCTGGCATCCGGGGTCCCACACGGCTTGCCACCCACTCGTGAAAAAAAGTCTTGTTTCTGATCAAAGAAAATGTTTGTCACTCAGGCTTGAACTATGAGGTCCTTAGTGCTCTCCAAGCTTGATGGTTTTCCTGCAGATGTTTCATGAAATAGGTCCTCTTCCTCCCTTCCTTCTCCTCCTCCTCTTCCCTCTCCTCTTCCCTCTTCTTCTTCACTATGATATGTAAAATCCCATCTACCTTTTTCTCCTCTTTCTCTTCCTTCTCGTCCGCTTTTCCTTCTCCTCCTTCTCCTTTTCCTTCTCCTCTATCTTTTCCTTCTCCTCCTCCTCGTCCTCCTCCTGCCCCTCCCCTCCCCTTCCTGTTCTTCACTATGATATGTAAAATCCCATCTACCTCTTTCTCCTTTCTCTTCCTTCTCGTCCGCTTTTCCTTCTCCTCTATCTTTTCCTTCTCCTCCTCGTCCTCCTCCTGCCCTCCCCTCCCCTTCCTGTTCTTCACTGATATGTAAAATCCCATCTACCTATCTCCTCTTTCTGTTCCTTCTCCTTCTCCTCTTCTCCTCTTCTCCTTCTCTTTCTCCCTTCCTCCTCCTTTTTCTCCTTCTCCTCCACCTCCTCCTCTTGCTGTCCCTCCCTCTGTCCCTTCCTCTTCTTCACTATGATATGTAAAATCCCATCTTCCTCTTCCTCTTCCTTCTCCTCCTCTTCTCCTTCTCCTCCTCCTTCTCCTCTTGCTGTCCCTCTCTCCCTCCCTCTTCTTCAGTATATATAAAAAATCCCATCTACCTCTTTCTACTCTTTCTCTTCCTTCTCTTCCTCTTCTCCTCCCCGTTCTCCTCCTCCCTCTCTTTCTCCTTCTCTTTCTCCCTCTCCTCCTCCTCCTCCTTTTTCTCCTTCTCCTCCACCTCCTCCTCTTGCTGCCCCTCCCTCTCTCCCTTCTTCTTCACTATGATACGTAACATCCCATCTACCTCTTTTTCTTTCTTCTCCTTCTCTTCTTCTCCTCCTCCTCCACCTCTCCTTCTCTTTTCCTTTTCCTTCTCCTCCTCAACCTCTTCCTCCTCCTGTCCCTCTCCCTTCCTCTTTTTCCTCACTACAATATGTAAAATCTCATCTACCCAATAGTTTCCATGCTGGCTATTTGCTTTCTCTTATAGATATGTGGGCTTCTAGCACACACACACACAGAGCTGTGTTTGCGAATGTCGCATTTTTTTGTGCCCAGGCCCTGGGCTCCTGTTTAGCTGACAGTAATGGCACTAATGCTAATGACTTTTGATTATTTGGATCAGTCATTAAATTAATAAGCCCATCTCCAAATTAGCATGACGGCTTCAGCCAGTGAAAATTTCATCAGATCGGCTTCATTATTTCAGACGGGGTGCGCTTTAGCCAAAGTAGCTTCAGGAGAGAAGAACCCGATCGCCTTTTGATAATTTCATCATTTGATTGCTGGACCATGAAGAAATCAGTGTGATGAAGTTCCCCCACCCACTCTGGGAGAAACAGATGAAGGGGGAGGTGATGTTTATACAGATTTAGACTCCTAATTAAACCAAACCCAGATTGGTTTTACAGTTCTGCTTAGCTGCATCCCACGTTGCAGCCTCTTCCATTCTCAGAGGTTGGGACTGCAGGATCGAATAACAGGATAACAGCCGTTGGAAGGGAACCTTGGAGTCTTCTAGTCATTTTTAATGGAATCACCGTTTGCAAGTGCAAATTATTTCTCCCGTGACTCTCTGTTGATCTTCCCCCAAGAAGAAGACAGAAAGCACTGATCAGTCCTTTCCCTTTAGGTTTTTGCTCCCGTTATATATTTATTTATTTATTTATTTATTGGTTCGATTTATATTGTATATTATATTGTATTGTATTTATATTGATCAAGGGCCACAAAAATCTGGTTTTTCAGACAATGGAATGGAATGGAATGGAATGGAATGGAATGGAATAGAATAGAATAGAATAGAATAGAATAGAATAGAATAGAATAGAATAGAATAGAATAGAATAGAATAGAATAGAATAGAATAGAATAGAATAGAATAACAGAGTTGGAAGAGACCTTGGAGGTCTTCTAGTCCAACCCCCTGCTTAGGCAGGAAACCCTACACCATTTCAGACAAATGGTTGTCCAACCTCTTCTTAAAAACTTCCAGTGTTGGAAAATTCACAACTTCTGGAGGCCAGTTGTTCCATTGATTAATGGTTCTAACTGTCAGGAAATTTCTCCTTAGTTCTAGGTTTCTTCTCTCCTAGATTAGCTTCCATCCTTTGCGTCTTGTCCTGTTTTCTGATGCTTTGGAAAAAAGATAGAATAGAATCGATTATCACAGAGTTGGAAGGGACCTTGGAGGTCTTCTAGTCCAACCCCCTGCTTAGGCAGTAAACCCTACCTCATTTCAGACAAATGGTTGTCCAATCTCTTCTTAAAAGATTCCAGTGTTGGAGCCATTCACAACTTCTGGTGGCAAGTTGTTCCACTGGTTAATATTTCTCCCTGTCAGGAAATTTCTCCTTAGTTCTAAATTGCTTTTCTCCTTGATGAGTTTCCACCCGTTGCTTCTTGTCCTGCCCTCAGGTGCTTTGGAGAATAGCTTGACTCCCTCTTCTTTGGGGCAGCCCCTGAGATATTGGAAGACTGCTATCATGTCTCCCCTGGTTCTTCTTTTCATTAAACTAGACATCCCCAGTTACTGTCCTTCATGATTCTACTCTGGAAAGCAGAACGAATGAACAAATGATTGTTAGAACAATTAATCAATGGAATGACATTTCTCCAGAAATTGTGGATGCTTCTTAAAAACTGGTGGTTTTTAAGACAGCAAACACAGTGTTACCAATTTCTCCGCCCAGTTTACAGGAAGAGAAACCAGAGAACAATTTCCCTAAATATGTCAAAGGAAGGAGAACATCTCCCACAATTTCTCACTGTGGAGCTTCTGACGAGCCTAGTCAGATTCGCTTAACAGCCACGGGATTCAATTAACAACTGCAGTAAACCATTTAACGACCATAACCAAAACGGTTATAAAATTAGGCATAACTCACTGAATAACTCCCTGTACTTTTAGGTTTTTCACATTTCTTTGTACAGAAGCATTTTTATCTGGAGTATTCATCTACCCGATTTTTTGTGGGTGTATGCAATTTCCCATAACATCCTGACTTCCATTCATACAATTCTCAGGTGCAAATATTTTTGTGCACGCTCATCCACACAGACGTAGTTTTGGGTATGATTTTTCTTCTTCTTCTTCTTCTTCTTCTTCTTCTTCTTCTTCTTCTTCTTCTTCTTCTTCTTCTTCTTCTTCTTCTTCTTCTTCTTCTTCTTCTTCTTCTTCTTCTTCTTCTTCTTCTTCGCAAGGCTGCATATTATTATATTTGCAAGGCTGCATCAAGCTACTCTGAAAATCGCAAATGTTAGCTTCACAATTGCTGTTGAGTTTTCTCCTCAAGTTCAGGATGTTTGTAATCAGTTTCAGGCTAAATGAATTTTTCTTCTGTTCCTCTTTTGGAGTTATCAGAACCGATAACCCTCTGAGGATGGCACAATGCAAACTGTTTTAGCATCTATTCCCTGTGCGTCATCCCCAGTTATGAGAGGCTGGGTGGAGGACACCTCCCTCTCTTCTTTTTCTCCATGTCCAAGAAAGCTAATGGAATATGCTGAAATAGTTTTCAGGTAATGGATGTGGTGGCTCAGTGGCTAAGATGCTGAGCTTGCCGATCGAAAGGTCGGCAGTACAGCGGTTCGAATGCCTAGTGCTGCCTAACAGGGTGAGCTCCCGTTATTTGTCCCAGCTTCTGCCAACCTAGCAGTTTGAAAGCACGTAAAAAAATGCAAGTAGAAAAATAGGGACCACCTTTGGTGGGAAGGGAACAGCGTTCCATGCGCCTTTGGCGTTGAGTCATGCCGGCCACATGACCACGGAGACGTCTTTGGACAGCGCTGGCTCTTTGGCTTTGAAACGGAGATGAGCACCGCCCCCTAGAGTCGGGAATGACTAGCACAGATGTGCAAGGAGAACCTTTACCTTTATCTTTAATGACACCTTGAATTCTTCTCTCCAGTCACGTGCCTGTGTGACTTTTCATAACCTGATCATAACGGTGTCACTTGCAAAAAAACCCCCCCAAAACCTGGATATCCCATTTTTCTCTCTCCTAGCCTGAAGGGAGTAGGACCTTTTGATCATTCTTCAGAAGGCTCTAGAAGACCTTTAAACATGACACGGTCGTTGGCGAACCTTTAGATTCAAGGAGACAGATACACCGGTAACCTTCTCAACCCTCCTGCATGAACTGAACGGTGCCTTCCGTGATCCACCTTCTCCAAAGAGCTCCACCATAGATCGACGTCAACGGCGATTAGCCGTTGACTTGGCACGCCGTCCGTTTGTGAGGCCCGTGTGCCAACCTGGATAATTGAATTGCCATCCTCCGCAGCAGCAGCCGGCTGTAGGTTAAAAGCACAAGAGATGCTAAGGGAACATCATCCATCAAAAGCTGTAGGCTACGTCTTCTCCATGCAGCCCCGATCGCCCATCCACCCCCTCCCTTCCGCATCTGCCATAAAGGTCGAGAGCCCCCCAGCATGGAGCAGGGTGACTTGCTAATAGAGAGAAGAAAAAGGATATTAGAAACATGTTCTCAGGGCTTGGAGCGCTTAAAAAAAAAAAAATCAAGAGAGGTACTAAGTTAGAACTTGTCAGAGCCAGACCGGGAAGCATCTTTTACAAGTCACGGTTGAGCAGGAGGTTGATGGAGACATCAGCCCAAAACAGCAGGACAAGGATTTTTACAGTCTTCGTTGCAGTCTACCAGGTCTACCATGAACCGAATCACATTGGGAATTTTGTTGAAGTGCTTCTATGATGGTGAAGCAAATGCCAGTGTTCCAGAACAACCCAACTGCAATTAAGAACTCCGAGACAGGCATCATCTCAAAGCTTCCATTTATTAGAGTAGTTATACTGGCACACCTGGGAAAACATGAATCTGAGAGTTCCGGGTTTTCCCTTCAGTAAATCAAAATCCCCAAATCCATCCCCTGCACCCTTCAGTCCGTCACATGGCCCAATCACCCTCTGTCCCAACTTGAGCCACCACTGCACCCACTCCTCCTCCAGATGCAGGAGGACACTGACCTTGAACGAAAGGAAGAATGCTATTATGTCTAACTAAAACCTCTCTACTAAATCCCACCCCCCTCTTACTTTCCCAAGCGCAAGAAGGTGGAAGTGTGGAAACTTCCGGGGTTAATATGGCTTCCAAAGCTGACAGCAGAATTCACCGAATATTGGACACCTTAACCATGATTTAACTTATGACTGTATGTCTGTAACCTCACTGCTGGTATCCTTACGATTTATAGTGATGTTGTTTCCTGATTGCTTATTTGTACCCTATGACTATCATTAAGTGTTGTACCTTATAATTCTTGATGAACATATCGTTTCTTTTATGTACACTGAGAGCATATGCACCAAAGAAAAATTCCTTGTGTGTCCAATCACACTTGGCCAATAAAGAATTCTATTCTATTCTATTCTATTCTATTCTATTCTATTCTATTCTATTCTATTCTATTCTATTCTATTCTATTCTATTCTATTCTATTCCATTCCATTCCATTCCATTCCATTGCTTATTTCTATTCTATTCTATTCTATTCTATTCTATTCTATTCTATTCTATTCTATTCTATTCTATTCTATTCTATTCTATTCCATTCCATTCCATTCCATTCCATTCCATTCCATTCCATTGCTTATTCCTATTCTATTCTATTCTATTCTATTCTATTCTATTCTATTCTATTCTATTCTATTCTATTCTATTCTATTCTATTCCATTCCATTCCATTCCATTCCATTGCTTATTTCTATTCTATTCTATTCTATTCTATTCTATTCTATTCTATTCTATTCTATTCTATTCTATTCTATTCTATTCTATTCTATTCTATTCCATTCCATTCCATTCCATTCCATTCCATTCCATTGCTTATTTCTATTCTATTCTATTCTATTCTATTCTATTCTATTCTATTCTATTCTATTCTATTCTATTCTATTCTATTCTATTCTATTCTATTCTATTCTATTCTATGATGTCCTCACAATCCTTTGATATGGGGTCATTGAAACAAGAAACAGAAGTGCACATCCATCACAAGAAATCTTATTGGTCTTACCAAATGCATGATAATAATCCAGCCTGGCATTTTTATTTTGATTTTCTGTGGAATAACAGTGATTATGACTGGTGGATATGTATGTTCTGGCCCTGCCTTAGCAGAAGCAAGAAACAGATTCCTGGTTACGGAACACAACTCTTTAATTACCTCCTCTGAATTAATGGCATTCACCTACCGAAAAATCCAGGCAAGAGTCCTTCAAGAAGTTAACGGCAGTAACTGACATTATCAGTTTCTTGGGATAATTGCAAAGTCATAACCACCCAGCCAAAAGGCTGCAAATTAAGTTCTGGCAAGCAGGTTTTTGTGACATGAAATGCATTGAGCAAAATCTTCAGAAATAAGAACTGTTGTCTCCTACAACAACCACTCTCCTTCAAATTAAAAAGAAAGATTATATAAATAGAAAATCAGGGTTGCTCGGATACCACTTTGGAAAATATCGAAATTGAAAATGAATAAAACAATGGAGAGAGAATGGAAAGAGGAGTAGAGGGATAGATAGGAGGGGAGAAGAAAGGCAGGAGAGAGAGGAACAGAAGAAAGGAAAAAGGAGAGGAAGAAAGGGAGGGGAAATAAGAGTAGGAGAGAAAGTTAGAAAGGGAGGAAGAAGGGAGGAGTGGGGGGAAAGGGAGGGGAAGGAGAGAAGGAGAAGGTGAGGAGGAAAGAAGAAAGTAGAAGAGGATAGCAGAAGGGAGGGAAGGGAAAGAGAGGAGAAGGAGGAGAAGGATTGTTGTAAAATAAGGGAGATGGAATGGTAGAAGAGCAATCCCGAGTATCCTCAATTTTTTTAGGATGAAGAATGAACTAATATTAAAGTTAAAAGAGTATGTATGATTATCAATGGATAAGAGATTGTACCATTTAAGACATGTTTATGAGAAATAAAAATTCAAAAAAAATCAAAAAAAAAAAGAACCAGTCCCATCTCCTTTTATTTAAGGCATCCACTACCATTGTAGTATTATAATAATAATACTATTATTATTATTATATCCTGAAAAGTGTGAGTTCCACAACTATCAGGTAGTCACAAGGAGCCGAAACTGACTTGAAGACACCAAAAAGTGGGTCCAGTTTTGTCTAGTGATCCAACGGGACAAGTGTGTCACTTAAGAAATGTCTGATTTAGCAACAGAAACATTGGGCTCAGTTGTGGTCATAATCCAAGGACTGCCTGTACTCCTATAAATAAAGTCTCAGCTTCTGTCGGAGGACAACGATGGAGAGATTCTAGATGGAATAATAGACAGAAAAAAAGGAAACGAACATCACATATAATTTGCCAGGCGGGAGACTTCCCGTCTCAAAGCGAGAACTCTCTTTGGTCCGCTGAGTCCCCAACAGGCTTTAAAACCATTTTCTCCTCTAATCCATTACTTCCTTTTCAAAAAAAAAAAAGATGGCAGTACGTGATTCCAGACAGAAGCTTTTCAGATCCCATCAAGGAAGGCCATATATCCCTCACCTGCCCCCTGCTCCCCCCCCAAAATACCTGCTTGATATATAGCACATCATTCCCAATGTCTAATCATCCTTTTCACTTTCGCCCATATGGCGGGTTGGATCGTGTGACACGGATTTATTTGATAAAGCAGGAAGGAATGTTCGCGAGTTCAATATCTGGGGGGATTTGAGCGAGGTCACTAAATCACAGGGATACGCCGGGGAGAATCCCAGGAGGAAAGGTAACCAGAGCAAAAAAGGTAAAGACTGTCCATCTAAACCTTTCGCCTGCATCTCCCATAAATCAATCCACAGCCCTTTCTTTTACAGCTGCGATGCAGAGACAAGAGAAGGAAGGCAGACAGCTGGCCCTGTCCGAAGGCTGGCCTGGAGAAGACAAATTTTCAAAGGTCTGGTAAAGCCAACCTTGCCACAAACTGTGGGGAAAGCAGGGGGGGAGGGGAGGGGAGGAAAGGATTCAGAATGGCTGGTTGCCATTCCCGGATCCTGGATCTGCGCACCTTCCATCGCGCTCTCAAGACTTTTTTATTCCATCATGCTGGCCTGGCCTAAATCTTTTCCCCTTTTCATCTTTTAAAATGTATATTTTGGATCTGTTTTAAATTATTCTGATCAGATTTTAAAGTTTAGATTCCCAAAATACAAATTTGTAAATTAATTACTGGAGTATCTATCTATCTATCTATCTATCTATCTATCTATCTATCTATCTATCTATCTATCTATCTATCTATCTATCCATCCATCCATCCATCCATCCATCCATCCATCTATCTACCTACCTACCTACTATATTTATCTATCATCTCTATCTCCATCTCTCTCTATCTATCTACCTACTATATTTATCTATCATCTCCATCTCTATCTATCTATCTACCTACCTACCTACCTACCTACCTACCGTATTTATCTTTCATCTCTCTCCCTCCCTCCCTCTCTTGTTACTTACCTACTGTATTTATCTATCATCTCCATCTCTCTCTATTATCTATCTATCTATCTATCTATCTATCTATCTATCTATCTACCTACCTACCTACCTACCTACCTACCTACCTACCTATCTCTCTATTGTATCTCTCTCTCTCTCTCTCTCTCTCTCTCTGTCCATCATCTAATCTGAAGCCCGAAACAATTATTCCCCTTTTGAACAGATAAGCGTCACCAGATATTTGTATCTATCTCTTTCTCTAATTGGAACTCATGGTCCCTTTGCAAGACAGGAGGAAATAGGCAAAGAAAAATGCAATCCTTTTTATATTAGCAGAGCAGGAAATTGATTTTAGATGAGGCACTAGGTACTGAATCTATAGAAGCTGCTCTGGAACATTAATGTACATCCTTCGATCCATTTATCCAACATTAATGACCCTGACCTAAGAAGATCTACACTCTCAACTTATATTGGATTCGCATTGTTTGGAAAAGGGCCCGTGGACTTGGTCCCATTCAAGGAGGTTGCCTCTATCTGCAGCTGTCCGTGTACTGCAGACAACATTTTAAAGTACAGATGCACTTAAAAAAAAAAGGAGAGAATTCAGAACGCCAAGTATTGTAGAAAGTGATGGAGAGATACTGCTAACCTGGAGGAATCAGGGGCAAAATTTGTGGGTTGTTTTTCTTTTTTAATGGGGTGGTTTGTTTGTTTGTTTGTGTGTTTTGACAAAGCAGGGGAAGTAAATTGGCGATTGAACCTGTCCCTCTGTAAAGAAAGAGAAAATGGGGGAGTGGAGAAGAGGATATGAAGTTCTTTTGTTTATTTATTCAAATCAGTGTCAACCCTGCAGTCTTCTTTGCGACGTTTTTCAGAAGTGGTTTGCCATTGCCTCCTTGCTAGGACTGAGAGAGAGGGGCTGGCTCAAGGTCATGCCTAAAGTGGGGCTAGAACTCACAGTCTCCTGGCGATTGGTCCAAAGTCACCCAACCAGCTTTCATGTCGAAGGCAGGACTAGAACTCACAGTCTTCTGGCGACTGGTCCAAAGTCACCCAACCAGCTTTCATGTCGAAGGCAGGACTAGAACTCACAGTCTTCTGGCGATTGGTCCAAAGTCACCCAACCAGCTTTCATGTCGAAGGCAGGACTAGAACTCACAGTCTCATGGCGATTGGTCCAAAGTCACCCAACCAGCTTTCATGCTGAAGGCAGGACTAGAACTCACAGTCTCCTGGCGATTGGTCCAAAGTCACCCAACCAGCTTTCACGCTGAAGGCAGGACTAGAACTCACAGTCTCATGGCGATTGGTCCAAAGTCACCCAACCAGCTTTCATGCTGAAGGCAGGACTAGAACTCACAGTCTCATGGTGATTGGTCCAAAGTCACCCAACCAGCTTTCATGTCGAAGGCAGGACTAGAACTCACAGTCTCATGGCGATTGGTCCAAAGTCACCCAACCAGCTTTCATGCTGAAGGCAGGACTAGAACTCACAGTCTCCTGGCGATTGGTCCAAAGTCACCCAACCAGCTTTCACGCTGAAGGCAGGACTAGAACTCACAGTCTCATGGCGATTGGTCCAAAGTCACCCAACCAGCTTTCACGCTGAAGGCAGGACTAGAACTCACAGTCTCATGGCGATTGGTCCAAAGTCACCCAACCAGCTTTCATGTCGAAGGCAGGACTAGAACTCACAGTCTCATGGTGATTGGTCCAAAGTCACCCAACCAGCTTTCATGCCGAAGGCAGGACTATAACTCACAGTCTCCTGGCGATTGGTCCAAAGTCACCCAACCAGCTTTCACGCTGAAGGCAGGACTAGAACTCACAGTCTCCTGGCGATTGGTCCAAAGTCACCCAACCAGCTTTCATGCTGAAGGCAGGACTAGAACTCATGGTTCTCCAGTTTCTTGCCAGATACCTTAACGCCACACTGGCATAGTTCGTTATTAGTTACATTAGTGATCACGAATCACTAATTGTTAATATATCAAAGAGATCCTGAATGGGGAGGGGAGAACCCTGAAAAAAAAATGTGATTGGAAATACTTCCTATTACTAGGAATCCCAGATGCCAAGAATGAATGGCAACATTTTTTTCCCATGGACTTTAATGTTTAGAAATGCACTTTTCTGTATGCTTGTATTTCAATGTCTAGAGCAGACATCCTTAAGCAAAGGGAGGTCACCAATCAAGGAGAATATTTGTAGCTCGGGGTTGAAATGAGGGGTCCTTGGTGTTCTCTGAGCTTGCTTCTTTTCTTGCAGATCTATCATTACACAAACTAGGTAACATTGGCAGCGCTAGAAGGGAGGGAGGTTTGTGGAGAGGAGGGGGAGGAGGAGGAGGAGGAGGAGGAGGAGGAGAAGGAGGAGGAGGAGGAGGAGATGAGGAGGAGAACTGTGGAGTTCTTGGTACTCTCTGAGCTTGGTCCTTTTCTTGAAGATGTTTCATTACGTAACATCATCCGTGCTAGTCAAGGAAGGTTACCCCAATACTACTGTGCACATCAGTCAAAATTCCGACGCTTGGACACCGACTCATGTTTATGACCCTTGCAGGGGGTCACGCAATCCCTTTTTGCAAACTTCTGGCCAGCCAAGTCATTGGGGAGTTCAAATTCACTCACCAACCCCATTGCTAAATTTGCAGCCAAAGCAGGTCACAATTAACAACCGTGGCGAGAAAGGGGGCAACATGAAGCGAGATTTACTTGGCGAGTGTTTCACTTGAGTAACAGAAACTTTGGGCTCCGTGGTGGCCGAGGCAGGGGTAAAATGCTCCCAGCTCGGACCGGATCGGGTGATTCAATAGCAATTGTGGCTGGTGGTTTGGAGAAGCAGTAACAATGATGGTGTGAGTCTCCGCCCATGCACCCAGGTGTTGTTACTTCCTGGTTAAAACCAGGAAGTGTTTTTTACCCTCTGCTCATGCACAGAGGGTCTGGGGGCTCATTTGACACTCACATGCAGTGCATGCACTTCCGAACCAGTAAGGAAGGTAAGTAGATTTCATCCCTGGGCTGAGGTGTACCTATATTGCAGCTTTCAGGCATCCCAATCAGTACCTGGGGGGTGGGGGGGAAGCCAAATAACCCTAGATTTATGTCCAAAGAATTGCAAAACTGCACCGCAAGCAGGCTGGGGAGGAAGTGGTTCTAGGTACCCTCCTCTTATATTGCAACACCCTCCACCCAAAGCAGCCAGCTCATCCATTTCGAAGAGTATTGAATTCAATTACGTATTGCAAAGAAAACAAAATTCAGGGAAGTCGGGGGGGGGGGAGGGCCAAGAGGCAAATCTTCACTGGGTGCAACTGGACCAGAGACCACTACCAAGTTATTCGGCTTTACACCAGGAGCTTTCCTCGGTCCCAAGCATCCATTCTCTGTTCTCATGTCATGTTGATGGATGATCGCTTCTTAATGTGGAAGAGATGAATTATGACGGCCTAATGTTGGGACAATTGATTAGGGTTTGTTTACTTTCTTTTCTTTTCTTTTTTTTTCCAACGGAAAGAAAAGCAAGAGAAGCAGTATTGCCTTCAGTGAGGGGAAAAGGGAAAGAAAGAAAGAGAGAAAAAGAGAAAGAAAGAAAGAAAGAAAGAAAGAAAGAAAGAAAGAAAGAAAGAAAGAAAGAAAGAAAGAAAGAAAGAAAGAAAGAAAATAAGTAAGTAACAGAGGTAGGAAGGAGGGAAGGAGGGAAAGAGGAAAAAGAGGGGGAGGGAAAGAGGGAGAAAGGAAGGAAGGAAGGAAGAAAGGAAGGAAGGAAGGAAGATGACAAAGAAACAAGGAAGATGAGAAAGAAACAAGGAAGATGAGAAGGAGGGAGGGAAGAAGGAATGAAAGAAGGAGGGAAGAAAGGAAGGAGGGACAGAGGAAGGAAGAAAGGAGTAAGAGTAAGGTAGACTCAAAACACACAAGATTGTCTAGTCTAACAAAGCAGACTAAGGGCTTATGATAGCTGTCTTCCTTATTTGTGGGGTGCCACAGACAAGTGTGGGTTAAACCATTCTCCAAAGAGCCTAAAGGCAGAATGAGAAATAGAGTCTTATCAAACAGAAATCCAACCTTTGAAGGAGAAATTTCCTGACTGTGAGAAAACGTAGTGAAAAGAAGGACTATGGGTGACATGATTTCAGTCTTCCAATATTTGAGGGGCTGCCACAACGAAGAGAGGGTCAACCTACTTTCCACCAGAAGGCAAGACCAGAAACAACAGATGGAAACTAACGAAGGAGAGAAGCAACGTAGAACTAAGGAGACATTACCTAACAGTGAGAACAATTAATCAGTGAAACAACTTGCTTCCAGACATTTTGGCTGCTCCAACACCGGAGGTTTTCAAGAAGAGTTTGGACAGCCATTTGTCTGGAATGATATAGGGCAGGAGTCAGCAACCTGAGGCTCTGGAGCCGCATGTGGCTCTTTCATCCCTCTGCTGCAGCTCCTTGTTGCCAGTCAGCTCCACAATTCATAGGGCTTTCGGTTAGGACAGGTAGTGGAAAAGGGATGCCGTAGGAGGAGGAGACTCTATGGTGGGGGAACCAGACTCCAGAATTGAACGAGGGTCTTCCAGTTAGGACCTTTGTGGCTCTTTGGGTGTTTAAAGTTGCCGATCCCTGGTATAGGGTTTACTGCTTGAGAAGGGGTTGAGTTAGAAGACCTCAGCCTCCCTTTCCAACTCTGTATTGTGTACATACTACAGATTTTACTACAGGGGATTCTGACTCAGAATAAACCAAAGACCTTTGGGTTAAGATCAAGTGCATTAGAAACAGGTTGAAAAGGAAGAGTAGTAACACTCCTTGGCTGGCTGAAGCTCTTGAAGCAGAATTCTTTGTAATGGGAAGAAACAACGGAGAAAGGACTTCCTCCTCCTCAAGGCATGTCAACAGGGCAGGAGACAGAAGACAGGGCAGTGACCAGGAGTAAAGAAAAAGCAGGCCACCAGGCTGCCTGCCCAGACATGGATGGACAGCCTGGTGTGTGTAGATGGGACAGGAAATACCCATTCGGCTGTTTTTCTAATGGTCTGCCCACTGTAAGAGGCCAGCTGGCTTTTATCAGCCTTTAAAAGCTAGGCTGAATTCTCACTTTGAGGTTTTGCATTGAGATACCCCTTCCTGGGGAGAATGGCTAAAGTTTGGTGCTTAAAACATCGAAAAGGAGCCAGGCTGGGTTTAGGGGTCACCCAGAATTCAGGCCATCCTGTCCTGCTTGAAAGTCACCAAGCTTTCCTCTTAAATAGTACCCTGTTTCCCCCCCCCAAAATAAGACATCCCCTGATAGTAAGCCCAATCGAGCTTTTGAGCGCATGGCAGTAAGGCCAAGCACCTATTTCAGGGTTCAAAAAAAATATAAGACAGGGTCTTATTTTCGGGAGAACACGGGTACCATGTTTGAAAGAAGAGAAAGCTTGTGATGAGGTGTTGGTTGCTCTTCTTTCTTGAATTATTTGCCTTCCCCAAATCATTTGATTGACATTATCCTAGTAGGATGAGAGGGTTTGTATTTTTATTTAAATAATAGAAACTTTTGTAATTTAGTGTTCCCTTGGTTGATATCACCATTCTCCTTCCCTTCCCTTTTCCTCATTCTCCTTCTTGTTTCCTCCTTCTGCCTTTTTCCTTTTTCCTTCCTCCTTCCCTCATCCTCCTTCCCCTTCCTTTTCCCCTTCCCCTTCTCCTCCTTCTCCCTTCCTCCTTCTGCTTTTTTGCTACTTCCTTCCTCCTCCCTCTCCTCCTTCTCTTTCCCTCTTTACTTTCTCCTCATTCCTTCTGCCTTCCTCCTTCTCCTCCTGAGAAGCAAAATGTCTTCAAAGAAAAAACAGAAAGTCCAATTGCCCCTTGAAAAAGCACCTTTGAGATGACTGCTGCTTGTTAGATTCCTTGTTTGCTTGGGAAACAGTGGAATGGAGATTCTCAAATATTCAGATAGAAGTTTGAGTCATGGCAACTGGACTCCTTTTCTTGTTAGTTCGAAAATGTTTCAGTGCTTACCCCCCGTTGCTTGCTCTGAAGAATCGACTGGCTGTCAATTTCCAGAGGACTCACTGTGCCACCTACAGGGCTCCTGAGAGATCACGTAAAGCCCGAAGAGATCAAAACAGCTTTGCTGGATCACAGCTTTGGGCAGAAGGCAGATAACTAAAAAGGAAAGAAAACTGAACAAAGCACACCCCCTCGAACCCCAAAAGAATAGCAAGTGGGGAAAGAAATTGTGGAAGAGTTAAACATATATGAAAAGAAGGACTAGGGGAGACCTGATAGCAGTCTTCCAGTAGTTGAGGGTCTGCCCCAAAGAAGAGGGAGTCAAGCTCTTCTCCAAAGCACCTGAAGGCAGGAGAAGAAGAAATGGGTGGAAACTCATCAAGGAGAGAAGCAACCTAGAATTAAGGAGGAATTTCCTGACAGTGAGGACAATTAATCAGTGAAATGGCTTGCCTCCAGAAGTGAGCTTGGAGCTCTTCTAATCTGACCCTTTGCTAAAGCAGGAGATCCTATACCATTTCAGACAAATGATTGTCCAATCTTTTCTTGAAAACTTCCAATGGTAGAACACCCACAATTTCTGAAGGCAAGATGTACCACTGGTTATTTGTTCTTCCTGTTAGGAAATCTCTCCTTAGATCTAGGTTGCTTCTGTCCTTGATTAGTTTCCATCCGTTGCTTCTTGCCCTGCCTTCTGGTGGAGAATAGGTTGACCCCCTCTTTTTTTTTGTGGCAGTCCTCAAATATCGGAACACTGCTATCCTGTCCCCTGTGCTTCTTCTTTTCATGAGACTTCTTTTCAAGTCAAACTAGGGATTTACTTTCATGACAACTTAATTGGAGTTCCATCAACTATTTAACTACTGTAGATGAAGGTCAAGGGACGTGGTGGCTCAGTGGCCTAAGACGCTGAGCTTGTCGATCGAAAGGTTGGCAGTTCGGCAGTTCGAATCCCTAGTGCCGCATAAGGGGGTGAGCTCCCGTGACTTGTCCCAGCTTCTGCCAACCTAGCAGTTCAAAAACACGTAAAAAATGCAAGTAGAAAAATAGGGACCGCCTTTGGCGGGATGGTAACAGTGTTCCATGCGCCTTTGGCATTGAGTCATGCCGGCCACATGACGACGGAGACGTCTTCGGACAGCGCTGGCTCTTCAGCTTTGAAACTGAGATGAGCAGCGCCTCCTAGAGTCGGGAATGACTAGCACGTATGTGCGAGGGAAACCTTTACCTTTTCTATGAAAGACAAGGAAACCCAGGATCAAGGTCTTACTTGACCACACAGTTTCTTGGATGACTTGACCAATTCCTTTCTCTTTGCCCATAGTGTTTTTTGTTGGGGGGAATGGAATGACAGAAATGCAGCACCTTGAACTTTCAGAGAGAAGGTTAGATCTGAACCCAATAAACGAATAACCATAAACAATTATCATTAATCCACATTCAGCCTCCTTCTACCCAGAGGTTAGATTTTGATGGATAGTTTGGTAGATTCCTTTCTTCCACTGTGGGCAAAGCAATTAAAAGCTACCCCTTGCCTTGCCTGAGGTGGAACTCTCCTAAATCATTATTTGCTTATGAGGAGATTTATGGCTTGCTACCTTTTGATCCACTGACCCTCCCAACTCACAGGCAGGCACCTACTCTAGTCTGTTGTGCCTCTCTTAATTTGTCTGTCGGTCGGATTTTTCCTGGGTCAAAATCACTTGCTTTCCTTCGGTAACTCCATTTTCTTGATTTAGTGGGGTGGTTTATACTTTACATAAATGACCTTTGTGATCATATTATAAGCAACTGTGTTCTCTTCACTGATGATGTAAAACTATTCAACATCATCAACAATGCTTCTGCCCTACAAAGAGGCCTTCACTAGGTGCCAGAATGGTCAAACAGTTGGCAACTCCAAATCTCAACCAACAAATGCTCTGTTCTTATACATTGCCCCCCCCCAAAAAAATCAGAATACCAAACTCCTTTTTTATTCTCCAGCCATTGCTAAAATACCTCCCATATCACATAGTATCCAGTTTGTTCTTTCTCCTTAATTGCTAATGTTAGTCTGTTCATTTCTGCACTTTCTAATATTTTCCTTATCACCTTCTCATCAATGGAAATCTCTCCATTTTTCCAATGTTGTGCACATACAATTCTAAAAGTATTGGACAAAAACCAAGACGTGGGTGGAAGAGATGATACAACAACGTATTGAACTGAAATCCCCGTTTCTTAATGTATTTAAATGATTTAAATTTTGAGGCAAACAGCTTTGAACCGTTGAGGGAGTGCAGAAATGAGATTAACAAAGGCATTGCCTTTTTTTGAGCAAGACATTTAAAAGAGAAAAGGAGGAAGTTGACCGTGATTATGAGGAAATTAGACACTGATCTGAAATGGCCTGCTTGCTGTTCCAAATGGCAGCCATGCGTCTCCTTTCCTGCAACAAATAAACACACTTCCTTAGTGCCATAATCTTCCGCACTTCCCTGCCAAGTGATGTAGATTAAACATTATCTTGCTAGTTGATGAAGACGTTCTACCAGAAAAATATGATAAAAAGACTGCATAGTTGAGCCTACATATACTAACTGGAACTGGAATTGTATTTGTGGAACAACGGAAAAATGATGAGATCCCATCCAAGGGGGAATGAGATTAAAAAAATATTAGATTGTGCAGAAAAGGACAGATTAAACACTTGCTATTAAGGATAAAGGGACGGGGTGGCTCAGTAGATAAAACACTGAGCTTGTCGATCGAAAGGTCAGCCATTCAGTGGTTCGAATCCCTAGCAGTGCGTAACAGGGTGAGCTCCCATGACTTGTCCCAGCTTCTGCCAACCTAGCAGTTCGAAAGCAGGTATGTATGAAGGCTATTGCTTAACGCATTGTAAGCTGCCCTGACTCTCTGGAGAAGGGCGGCATATAAATTGAACTAATAAATAAATAAATAAATAGGATGCTGAGTTTGTTGATCAGAAAGGTCGGCAGTTCAGAGGTTCGAATCCCTAACACCGTGTGACCGGGTGAGCTCCCTTGACTTGTCCCAGCTTCTGCCAACCTAGCAGTTCGAAAGCAGGTAAAAAAATGCAAGTAGAAAAACAGGGACCCCCTTTGGTGGGAAGGGAACGGCATTCCGTGGGCCTTTGGCGTTGAGTCATGCCGGGCACATGACCATGGAGACGTCTTCGGACAGCGCTGGCTCTTCGGCTTTGAAATGGAGATGAGCACCGCCCCCTAGAGTCAGGAACAACTAGCACAGATGTGCAAGGGGAACCTTTACCTTCACCTATTAAGGATAAAGAAGAAAGTGAATATTTTTTGATATGGGATGTATTCTATCAATGGCTAGATAGCAGAAACAGGAGTTAGAAAGGAGGAGGCAGAAGTGGAAGAAATGGTATAGAGGAGAGTTGTTAAAGAAGATGATGCTAAATGTTAAGTATTAATGTTATTATACTATTATGTTATTATATTATCAATATGATGGATTTCCTGCTTTCTAGCGAAGCTAAATTGTGAGCCGCAGCTGTTTCCCCTCCCCTTCACTTCTACTTACCCTCCCAAGCCTCCTCTTGGCATGGATTTCACCATTGCCTCCAAGGAAGAAGATCGTGACTAAACCCCATCAAAGCTGACCCCAGCCAGAGCTTAGAACAACTCAAAGAAGTAGTGCACGATTGGAAGATGTGGGGAGATGTGGCTCATAAAATCACCAAGAGTCTGATGGAGAACATCATCATCCCCTTCATGACTCGCTACAAATATCTACCATTCTTAAAATAGAAAGACGTCAATGGAGCCAGTTTTAATTCTGGAGCACGTGCTTCAAAGTTTCCACTGCTGGGACTGAAATAATCCAATTTTAGATCATGTCCTCGTGGGCTCCATAGACACCCAAGTAATGTTCTTCACAACAATAAACTGATTTCAGAATAGCAGAACAACAAGAGTGGAAAGGGACCTTGAGAGGTCTTCTACTCCAACCCCCTCCCTGCTCAAGTAGGAAACTCTTTACCCTATATCTATTCTGCTGTCTCCAGGCAGTGACATACCTGCTATTCAGAGTTTTTTGTATTTCTTATCGCCAGGTTATCGCCAGGTTGTTAAGGCTGGGGTGTTACCTGTTTGAATTCTAAAGTCCCAGAGCAATTTAACTTCTTCATTTCATCTAGAGACTCTAGAAAGAATGCAGAGAAGAGCAACCAAGATGATGAGGGGACTGAAGGCTAAAACTTATGAAGAACGGTTGCAGGAACTGGGAATGTCTAGTTTAATGAAAAGAAGGACTAGGGGAGACATGATAGCAGCCTTCCAGTATCTCAGGGGCTGCCCCAAAGAAGAGGGAGCCAAGCTATTCTCCAAAGCACCTGAAAGCAAGACAATAAACAATGGGTGGAAACTAACCAAGGAGAGAAGCAACCTAGAACGAAGGAGAAATTTCCTGACAGGTAGACCAATGAATCAGTGGAACAACTGGCCTCCAGAAGTTGTGAATGCTCCAACACTGGAAGTTCTTAAGAAGATGTTGGATAACCAATTGTCTGAAGTGGTGTAAGGCTTCCTGCCTAAGCAGGGGGTTCGACTAGAAGACCTCCAAGGTCCCTTCCTATTCTATTCTATTCTATTCTATTCTATTCTATTCTATTCTATTCTATTCTATTCTATTCTATTCTATTCTATTCTATTCTATTCTATTCTATTCTATTCTATTCTATTCTATTTTCTATTCTATTCTATTCTATTCTACCCTACCCTACCCTACCCTACCCTACCCTACCCTATTCTATTCTATTCCATTCCATTCCATTCCATTCCATTCCACTCCACTCCACTCCACTCCACTCTACTCTACTCTACTCTACTCTATTCCATTCTATTCATATGCACCAAAGACAAATTCCTTGTGTGTCCAATTACACTTAGCCAGTAAAGAATTCTATTCTATTCTATTCTATTCTGTTCTGTTCTGTTCTGTTCTGTTCCATTGCATTCTACTCTACTCTACTCTACTCTACTCTACTCTACTCTACTCTACTCTACTCTACTCTACTCTACTCTACTCTACTCTACTCTACTCTACTCTATTCTGTTCTATTCTATTCATATGCACCAAAGACAAATTCCTTGTGTGTCCAATCACACTTAGCCAATAAAGAATTCTATTCTATTCTATTCTATTCTATTCTATTCTATTCTATTCTATTCTATTCTATTCTATTCTATTCTATTCTATTCTATTCTATTCTATTCTATTCTATTCTATTCTATTCTATTCTATTCTATTCTAGACTTTCTATTCTATGACTTTCTACTATTATTGTTGTTGTCACTGTTGTCGTTATTCCCATCCTGGTGCTTGTTCCCTGAACTTGCTGATAGCTTTCCAGCTCCTGTGCAAAGGGTCAACCTTAGAAGCTGTCAACAGCTTTCTAATGTACCCTCTTACCCCAGAAAGCAGAGGTCCCAGGTTTTATAGCCTAATAGGTTTGTTAAATCAGAACACACACAGGCTAAAGAAAAACCCCTGTTTGTTTTCTCTGACAGCTTTGGCATTTCCCTCCAGGGAATCATCGAAGCTTTAAGTGCATAAGACTGTTCTGACTTAATTGGGTAAGAGAACCAGTCTGGACAAAGCAAGGCATGTCACTAAGGCAGCCTTTAGCCTGAGCTGGGAGATGCCATTTCGACAGGTTTTGCAAACCCGTCCCACCCACCCACCCCTCCCACCTCCCTGTGTTCTTCTCAAAAGAAATGGATTTCTTAGTCTCGTCTGTCCAGGCTAATTCCAGTTCAGCCAGCCAATCCCAGCACAGGAAAAAAAAGACTTTGAGGGACCCACTTACGCTTCTAAAGCTCCCAACAGTGACCTCGGTTGAGGATTACAGTCCCCGCTGATTCCAAACCAGGGTTTGGAAACTCAAGTTACCCCCTCCCAACTCCCACCTGCGAGAACAGATAGATTTGGTTGCATTGACAGAGCGATAGACTCAAGTTCACATAAGGTATTAGTACCAGCGGTTGTCCAGTTAGATCGCCTTGCAGTCCAAGGGACTCGCAGGAGTCTTCTCCAGCACCAGAGTTCAAAGGCCTCCATTCTTCGGCGCTCAGCCTTCCTTATGGTCCAACTTTCACAGCCATCCTTTGCAACTGGGAAAACCATCACCTTGACTATACACACTTTTGTTGGCAGGGTGATGTCTCTGCATTTTAGAATGCTGTCTAGATTTGCCATGGCTTTTTTCCAAAGGGTTTGTGTTTCCTCTTCAGGATCTGGCCTTCTAAAGAGCAATCAGGGTTGATCTCCTCTAGGACTGACCAGTTAGATCGCCTTGCAGTTCAAGGGACTTGCAGGAGTCTTCTCTAGCACCAAAGTTCAAAGGCCTCAATTCTTTGGCGCTCACCCTTTCTTGTGGTCCAACTTTCCCAGCCATACATTGCAACTGGGAAAACCATCGCCTTGACTATACACACTTTTCTTGGCAGGGTGATACCTCTGCTTTTTAGTAAGCTGTCTGTCAGCCTCTCAACTTGCATTTCATTCAGGGCTGACATAGTAAAGGGGGGGGGGGGTTAAATTACTGCAGTAGAATGATTTAGAGAATGGCCAATAGAATAAGGGAACAAGCCAGGAAAGGGAGGGAATTTGGAGCAGAGGTCATTTCCTGGCTGCATATGCGTTCGTAAGGACATTGTTCTAATAAATAAATGTTTTTTTTCCTTTATTATCAAAATGTGAGAGGCACGTTATTTCTTTCTTAGACAACTCCGTCTCAGACACTGTCTATATTTGCCATGGCTTTCCTTCTGGGGGGGTGACAATGAAATGAACACCTTGAATTGTCTGCCTCTCCCCTTCATTCCAAGAGATTTCCTTGCCCAAATGAGATCCCAAGCAAGCAGTTATGAGTAAAAACCATGATCCAGTGAGGGAATGATCACCAGGGGCTTTTCCAGAATATCAGACTGTGGTCTGAGCCTCATCAAATGCAGGAGGATTTATCACGTGGGGCATGCAATGTTCAGAAGTAGGTCATTTCTGTATGTTTCCAGCCTCAAGTCATAACCACCCTGTAGGCAATCTCTAGAGGACCTTATCTGACTCATAAATTGGCAGAAGAATAGGGTCCTTGCCAGGAGCCTTGCTTTGATCTGAAAAGCCCTATCATGCAAAGCTTATTTTGTTTATCTTTATAGCTAGCAACAATCCTCCAGGAGACCAGAGCAAAGAAAGAAGAATATAAGACTCAACCAGCAGAACAAAAACTCAAAGACAAACTAATTAACTATTGCAAGAATTGCAAGTTGAGGTTTAATCAATGGTATTAAACTGGTGCCAGGAGGCAGCGATTTATCCCAAATTAAGAACTAGGTCAGGCACCTCCTTATTCATTTTCACACAACTTTTAACCTCACTACAGCCTTATCGTATCACAGGAATAAACATGATAGAGGAGTTAAGGGGCTGATGATCGATGAATCTAGAAGCATTCAGTTGGACTCTTAATGGGGCATCTCACATTCTTCGAGTGTGTGCAACTTATATTTCCAATTTAATAGCAAATTACAATGAACATCATTTTCTTTAGTTTTAATTAGTGATACTGCACGAAGCTCCTGTCTGGCAGAGATGGGTGATTAAGAAAGATGATAGATGATAGACAGACAGAGATAGAGGTAGAGGTAGAGGTAGAGGTAGAGGTAGAGGTAGAGACAGATGCACAAAGATAGATGAAAGATGATTAAAGGGCTAGAAGCTAGAGATAGATATAGATAGATAGATAGATAGATAGATAGATAGATAGATAGATAGATAGATAGATAGGTAGATAGATGATAGATAGATAGATAAGAGAGAGAGAGAGAGGATACCAGATAGATAGATAGATAGATAGATAGATAGATAGATAGATAGATAGATGATAGATAGATAAGAGAGAGAGAGAGAGGATACCAGATAGATAGATAGATAGATAGATAGATAGATAGATAGATAGATAGATAGATAGATAGATGATAGATAGATAGATAGATAGATAGATGAGAGAGAGAGAGAGAGAGAGAGAGAGAGAGAGAGAGAGAGAGAGAGAGAGAGAGGATACCAGATAGATAGATAGATAGATAGATAGATAGATAGATAGATAGATAGATAGATAGATAGATAGATAGACAGACAGACAGACAGACAGACAGACAGGAGAGAGAGAGAGAGAGAGAGAGAGAGAGAGAGAGAGAGAGAGAGAGAGAGAGGATACCAGATAGATAGATAGATAGATAGATAGATAGATAGATAGATAGATAGATAGATGATAGATAGATAGATAGATAGATAGATAGATAGATAGATAGATGAAAGAGAGAGAGAGAGAGAGAGAGAGAGAGAGAGAGAGAGAGAGAGAGAGAGAAGAGACCAGATAGATAGATAGATAGATAGATAGATAGATAGATAGATAGATAGATAGAAGAGAGAGGGGGGGAGAGAGAGAGGGAGGGAGGTGACATGATAGTAGTCTTCCAATATTTGAGGGGCTGTCACAAAGAAGAGGGGCTCATCCTATTTTCCAAAGCACCAGAAAGCAAAACAAAAAGAAATAGATGGAAACTAGTCAAGGGGAGAAGCAACCTAGAACTTGCCTCCAGAAGTTGTGGGAGCTCCATCACTGGAGGCTTTTAAGAAGAGGCTGGACAGCCATTTGTCCAGAATGGCAAATGGTCTCCCACTTGAGCAGGGGGTTGGACTAGAAGACCTCCAAGGTCCCTTCCGACTCTACTATTCTGTGATTTTCTTAAACGGACACCAACAAAAGAGAATTATGGAAATCATTCATTTCAAGAAACCAGACTCAGCGAAGGCCGGCAAGAGGAAAGCTCTTCATTTCATTTCCTGCCATTGTCATCTCCTAGACCAAATGGGACTCCAGAGAGATACACTCAGCTCTTTGTTGTAAATCTTAATTGGGCAAAAGGCTTCTGCCTGCTTGCTTAATTAGACTAATACAAGAGAAAACGAGATTTAGTCCCGCTTGCATACACAATGGGAGCACACGAAAATAAGTCATTTTCTTTACTCATCTCTCTGTTTTAAGAAGCTAGCTGTTGTGGTCCGCTGGCGGCCTCCAGAGCTGGAAGGCAGAGTTGGACAGTGAGGAAGTTGGGGAGGAATATGGGCCAGTCCTGGACTCTGGGGAAGGCTCAGATGAGAGCTCTACATCAGAGGCAGAGAAAGGACCATCTGGGAGGTACATGCTGCCTCCAGAGCCTCCAGAGTCAGACCTCAGCGAGGCAGAGGAACAGGAGGAGCCCGTTCCCAGTGTGCACATGCGCAGAGCTGCCAGAAGGCAAGAACAGTTAAAACAAAAGGGACGCCTTGGGAGTAAAGCTTGGAGATGATTGGCCCCTCCCATAAGACTTAAAAGAGGAGGAAAAGCATGTGGGCCTTTGCAGGAAGCAGCGTTGTTAATTCTGTGCAGTTTAAAGCCTGAAGCTCTGTTTGATTCTGGACTCCATGGGGCTTTGCCATTGAGGTCTTTGGCAGCGTGCCAAGGGAAATGAAGGTGGGTGATTATCAGCCTTATCCCGAAGGACTCTTTACAACGATTTGGGACTCATCATCAAAACTGGATGCAGGATTCCAAGTGTGGCCTTACCAAGGCATTATAAAGTGGTACTGACACTTCATGTGATCTTGATTCTATCCCTCTGCTGATGCAGCCTAGGACTGTGAGATGGAGGCCAGCGAACGCAACTGGCAAGCAAAGACAACTGTGAAACCAAGTTGACACTAGGGTGGTCTTTTGAAAACCGCTAAAAAATACTTCCAAATCTTTTGAAGGGAGGGGTGTCAGCCTTACACGGCTGTTGATATTATGAATAGGCTGTTTAGCTCCCCTGACATATTTCTAATCTGATGTTGATGTTTGTGCTGAAGAAAAGAAACAAGGCAGTAAACAGGAGGAGGGAAGTCGTAAATCTGAAGGAGGGAGCTTATCGGCTTCCCAGAAAAGAGCATGAAAAACTGTCCCTGGGGATCCAGCCCGGGTATTATTTTCTGCTTATCCAACCTACATATATCTGTAGAATCTGCGATAACACTATTTCTCAGAACAAAAGGAGCTGATTATAACTTTGGGGTGTTGTTTGATTTTGTGTGGGAAGAAGAGGAGGGGGAGGAGGGAGGAGGGAGGAGGGAGGAGGAGGAGGAGGAGGAAGAGAGCTGTGGGATCTTTGCTGCTTTCTGAGCTTGGTTGATTTGTTGTAGACATTTCATTGCCCAATTAGGTAACATCATCAGTTGTAGAAGGGAGTGGGGTTTGTGGGAGGGGAGGAGGAGGGGGAGGAGATAGAGGAGGAGGAGAAGAAGAAGAAGAAGAAGAAGAAGAAGAAGAAGAAGAAGAAGAAGAAGAAGAAGAAGAAGAAGAAGAGGAGGAGGAGGAGGAGGAGGAGGAGGAGGAGGAGGAGGAGGAGGAGGAGGAGGAGGAGGGGAGGAGGAGGAGGAGGAGGAGGAGAGGAGGAGGAGGAGGAGGAAAAGAAGAAGAAGAAGAAGAAGAAGAAGAAGAAGAAGAAGAAGAAGAAGAGGAGGAGGAGGAGGAGGAGGAGGAGGAGGAGGAGGAGGAGGAGGAGGAGGAGGAGGAGGAGGAGGAGGAGAAGGAGGAGAAGGAGAAGGAGAAGGAGAAGGAGAAGGAGAAGGAGAAGGAGAAGGAGAAGGAGAAGGAGAAGATCTTAAACTTTACTCATTAAACAATTTCCAAGTTGCAGGCAGAGAAAATTCACCCAGGAGATGTGAAAAGGGCACCTCATTCCCTCCTCAGGGAATTGACAGCTGGCAAGAAAAAAAAAGGGGGGGGGAGGAACCCTTCACGATGAATGTGGCAAGCGGACATCCCTGGAGCAAATTCAGCGAGAATTATGTCACCTCTTGCCTCTTTCTGACTTTCCTGTCTACAACCATCCCAACCCTGGAGATGAAAAAGACCAAAAGAAGTCAAGCCAGTGTAATTCCTCGGGGTTTAAAATAGAGGATTACAAGCTCTTTGTTGCAAGCCTACCCTTCTTTAAGATGCTTGAAACTTGACTTTTTCTCTCTCTGGTTTTTTGTTTGTTTGTTTTTTTTTTCCTACCGACGCTTCGGAAGATCTAGGACAAGATAGCCTCCAGCTTTGAAAAGGGCCCTGGAAGGGATTGCCATAAAGGTTTATAATTCTACAAGCCCTTCACTAGCGACAGACTCCGATGCCTATCAGTGTCTGTTACTCACAGGTTATGCTTCCAGCTATCTTTTAGATCAGTAGCAAAGGGGTGGGGGGGCAAGGAGGGTGAAATTCCCACCCAGAGCTCAACCGTGGATTAAGCCATGACTCCCAAACTTCGCTCGAGGTCTTTAAATGAAGCAGCGAGGGCATTGACCTCATTGAATTCTTTCTTTTACAAGTTTGGTTGGTTTTTTTTAAACTTCCAGCTTGGCTACTTCCAATCGAGGTTAAAAAAAACCCAAAACCATATTTTAAAAATACGGTGGATCATTCAAAATACCGTATTTTCCGGTGTATAAGACAACTGGGCGTATAAGACGACCCTCCTCAGAGCCATTTAAGGCTCATCAGAGCCTTATGGGCTGGTCTGCCTGGTTACAGGAGAATGAGACCCGGCGTATAAGACGACCCCCGACTTTTGAGAAGATTTTTGTGTGTTAGAAAGTAGTCTTATACGCAGGAAAATACAGTATTCTTTAAAAAAGGATTAAGTTTACTCCACAGCTGTTTTTGTTAGGTATCGTAAAAGATTGTATGGCTATAGAGACTAATTTGATCTTGAACTTAATAACTGCAGCAAGACTCTTGGTGGCGCAGTACTGGAAGAAGGAAGACTTATCTACTATTCAGGAATGGACATTAAAAGTAGTAAATTTAGCAGAGATGGCGAAAATTTCAGCATATTTAAAGGACCATTCAAATGAGAAATATATGCCAGAATGGAGATGGATTGATTATATTCAAGGCAAATATCGGTCTAAAAAATTTCAAATAGCTTATGAATGAATAAAGAGATGTTATAAAGTACCAAAATTTTCGCTTTTGCTTTTCGAAAGGCCCTGAGGACTCACTTATTTCAACAAGCCGGCCTAGTTTAATTGGTTTTATTTAATGGGGTTTTTAAATTCTTGATTTTATTGATTTGGGGTTTTAAATTGGGTATTTTTCAATTTGTAGATTTGGGATTTTAAATTGGTAATGCCGATGATTTAATTTATTTTAGTTTTTCTTTTGTTTTTTTATGTGTTTTAAGTTTGGCTGTTCACCGCCCTGAGTCCCCCACCCCACCCCAGGGAGAAGGGCAGTACATAAGTTGAAATAATAAAATAAATAATAAATAAAAGTTGGGAGGGGAGGGCTGGGGAGGGGAGGGGAGGGTTGGAAGGAGAGGAGGGAGGAGGAAGGGGAAATGTCTGTAAAAAATTTTTAAAACTTTTCAATAAAAAAATAAAACCCAAAACCTGGAGAAAGTGTCTCTCTCTCTCTCTCTCTCTCTCTCTCTCTCTCTCTCTCTCTCTCTCTCTCTCTCTCTCTCTCCCTCTTTTTTTTTTTTTTTACAAACAGCTTCAAAAGGGCGATGGCTACACAAGACAATATCCATTCAGCATTCAGAACAAGTTAGGCTGATCTCAGAAGGTCTCCACAGGCTGCCAAACTCCTATTTATTTCCTGCCATAATTGATGGTGTCAGTTTTAACCTTCAAAGAATTCAAGAATTTTTTCCCACCCCCTCTGGCTGATTTGAAAGGTCATCTGATTTGATTTTAAGATTGGTTCTCCAAAACCGTGCTTGGTTAATTGATTCAAAACAGCCAATGACCCAAACCCCTTACTTGATAGAAGGCAATAATTTAAACTGATTTTGGGGGAGCAGGTTGCATTTCTTACTGTAGGCTATCATGGCCTACAGAGACATCACCCTGCCAATAAAAGTGTGTATAGTCAAGGCGATGGTTTTCCCAGTTGCAATGTATGACTGGGAAAGTTGGACCACAAGAAAGGCTGAGTGCCAAAGAATGGTGGCCTTTCAACTCTGGTGCTGGAGAAGACTCCTGCGAGTCCCTTGGACTGCAAGGCAATCCAACCGGTCAGTCCTAGAGGAGATCAACCCTCACTGCTCTTCAGAAGGCCAGATCCTGAAGAGGAAACTCAAATCCTTTGGCCACCTAATGAGAAGGAAGGACTCACTGGAGAAGAGCCTAATGCTGGAAACAATGGAGGGCAAAAGAAGAAGGGGATGACAGAGAATGAGGTGGTTGGATGGAGTCACTGAAGCAGTAGCCATGAGCTTCAATGGACTTCAGAGGATGGTAGATAAAAGGAAGGCTTGGAGGAACGTTGTCCATGGGATTACAATGGGTCGGACACAACTTTGCAACCAACAACAACATCATTGCCACCCTAAGAGTCCATAATTTTAGACTTGTGCTTCTCAGCTCAACCCAATGAATTGAATACCTCCTGGTGTTGTTGTTTTTGAGGCCACTCTAATAGAAACTAGTGACCAGGAGATAGTATCAATGGTTGCTTCTGGTTATCCCCAAGATAGCTTGCTGTTTTCATGAAACACTAGAACTTGTGTTTCATTACTGGGGTTGAAGGAAGATCTTATGGCTTCTGGATCAAGCTCATGAACCATAGCAGCCTCCCTCCTCCACCAACCCAGTTTATAATGAAGAGCGAAGGTCTTATGTTGATTGCTGCACAAAGAAGAAGTTATTAATGCATCGGTCATAAAGACTTCCTAGAAAAGGTCACCACCAGTAAGTAATTATCTAATGGACCAGTCTGGCTCGCAGAAGAATGTCAAAAGTCGGCAGCTAATCTTTGGCTTCCAATTCTTGAAAAGAATGAATTATTGGTAAACTATGTTGTTGTTAGAAGCAAAGTCGTGTCCCACCCATCGTGACCCCATGGACATCATTCCTCCGGACCTTCTTGTCTTCTACCATCCCCCGTACTCCATTTAAGCTCATACCGACTGCTTCGGTGACTCCATCCAGCCACCTTAGTATGGTAAACTATACTAAGACTGAAAATCAGCCTGAAATCAAATGTCTCATATAGTCGTTAAGAGTGAATTGACCAGTTTTCCTCATCCTTGATTGTTCCATTCTTCCCTCCATTCCTTCTGAATCTTTGTTTAACTAGGATCATAGGTTGTATTCACAAAACACACTTATATTCCAGCTATTAAACCGGCAATCTTCTCGATTTGCACATTATAGTGTACCATAAAAGGTTCCCCTTGCACATAGATGCCACTCGTTCCTGACTCTAGGGGGCAGTGCTCATCTCCGTTTCTAAGCTAAAGAGGCAGCGCTGTCTGAAGACGTCGCCATTGTCATATGGCAGGCATGACTCAATGCCAAAGGCACATGGAACGCTGTTCCCTTCCCACCAAAGGGAGTCCCTATTTTTCTACTTGCATTTTTTTAACGTGCTTACGAACTGCTGGCAGAAGCTGGGACAAGTCACGGGAGCTCACCCCATCAGGGATGAGGCACTAGGGATTCGAACTGCTGAACTGCCGACCTTCCAATCAACAAGCTCAGCGTCTTAGCCACTGAGCCCCCGCATCCCTCACATAGTGTACCATAACCTAACATAAACAGGCTTGGCTTCGCACAACGCAATGTGCTAATTCACAAAAATATCTAACTGGGGTTAAAATAAACTCAGGTTATAATGTTGTTGTGTGAATGCACCATCCGGGTCTTTAACTGACCTGGTCTGGTATGTTTTTGTGAACCTCATCATTGAGCTGGAGAGGCTCTTCAATGTCCATCTTCTCAACTACTTCTGATCAATTAATGCTTGAAGGAAAACGAATAATGTACTCTCTCTTTTTTAGCGTTTTGTTCACATGATATACTAATACTGCATGGGGAAGACATACCTGAAGGGAAGTAGCTTGCCATTAGTTCCTTTTCACCTGCCCTCTCTAACCAAAGAAACTGTAACTAAGATACATCACTTACTCAATAACTGCCCGTCAGGAGGATAAGTGTGGTTGAGATTTCTTTAGTCGTAATTCTAAGTACAATAAAATCCATTGGGAGATTGGATTCTACTTTAAACAGATAATCGAATCTGGGGAAAGCACAAGACTTCAATTCCTTGCTATATCAAGGAGACATTTATATCTCTCCTTATTCCAAATATTTATAGAACAAAATGCGAATTACAAAACTGAGAAATGGTCCGGTTCAAAGACACATAAATTCAATTCATCTTGTGCTCCAATTATTCACAGAGAAGGCATTTGACTTAGTACCCAGATCTGAAATTTTCCTTCAGTTTGTGTGAGATGCACAAAAAGAATATTTCTTTTTTTAAAAAAAATTAACAAAAAAATCTCCTCTGAAAAAGACATTTTCAGAGAATCTATTTTTGCTAGTTCTTTCGATCAGTTCAAAGACCTATTTTTTGCTAGGTCTGTTGAGTCCCTCCGTTCATTATCGAAGCTTCAAACTCAGGGGAAAGAGAGGGATAAATTGGGCAGATCTAATTAAAGAAAATCAAATCATTCTGATCAAGGCAAGTCCAGTCAAGTCCATCAAGTGAAGGTTTGTTATGTCACACTAAGATAGGAAAGGTCAACGTAAACAGTTCACCACTGGCTTAGTCTTACTTAACCAAGCTCAGACAAACAGCAATCAGGACCAGGGACAGCTCCAGTTAGAAAAGATGTTGTCTCAGTATAGAAACTCTGCAAAAAATCCCAACAATCACCCAGCCAGATTCTGGTCTTAAATATTCTCTTTCCCTGTTGGATGATTATGTTTTGTTTTGTGTGTGTGTGTGTGTGTGTTTAAGAACTCAGAAGTATGTCTACATTCTCATGGACCTGTGTGATTGAGGGGAAGACGAAACAGACAATGGGTAATTTTAAGGGGCAAACCTTTGATGGAAGCCTCCATTTTTAGCTCAGGTTAGGAGGGAAAAAAATCCATCAGATGAAAAACAATCCTCAGAATTAACCAAACTCAGCATGTTCTCTAAATATAATGTCCAAGTTTTCGTCTGATGTTTTTTACAATTTTTTAAAACAATTTCTCATTCAAATGTCTATGGAGATTCTCAGGTCATCCAGGTTATGGTTATCCCAAAGGTGGTTCTTCCAAAACCAACTGGACTTCCTTTGTTTTTCTTTGAAGATGTTTCACTTCTCATCCCAGAAGCTTCTTCAGTTCTGACTGAAACGGAACTGAAGAAGCTGAGGAAGCTTCTGGGATGAGAAGTGAAATGTCTTCAAGGAAAACGAAGAAACTCCAGTTGGCTCTTGAAAAAAGCATCTTTGGGGTTCTCCTTCAAATAGAGGAAGGGAATTCAAATGACAAACTTGGGGGTCTTGTGTTCATTTAACGCTGAGAAGCCATGGGATGCCTTGAGCGTCCTTTTTCATTCTATCATCCTTACTCCAGCAGTTTCCTCTAACTTTTAAAGCTCCATCCATGGGAACTCTTCAGGTTGGGCGTGCAGGAAGCCATGGCTGTGTCAGGGTGATGGAAATAATTGTATCATGAAACAATCATTAGCCTCCCCTCTCAGCCTCTACTAAGAACAAAACAAGCTCAAAAACACCACCAAGAGTAAGTCAAAAGAATTACTTGATGACAATGAAATAAGATTTAAGAAAACACACAGAAGCCTCTTCCTGATAGGGAGTTCTTTCCAACCCAATGAGACCTGGTGATTAAGGCAATGGGCAAAAGGTGATGAGACTCTGGAAAGAATGCACAGAAGAGCAATAAAAGATGATTAAGGGGTTGGAAGCTAAAACATATAAAGAACACTTGCAGGAATCGGGTATGTCAAGCCTAGTGAAAAGAATATTTCCAATATTTGAAGGGCTGCCACTAAGAAGAGAAGAGTCAACCTGTTTTCCAAAGCACCAGAAGGCAAGGCAAGAATCAATGGATAGAAACTAATCAAAGGAGGGAAGCAACCTAGAAGTAAGGAAAAATCGCCTAACAGGGAGGAAAATTAACCAGTTGAACGGCTTTTCTTCAGAGGTTGTGGGTGCTCCATCCCTGGTGGTTTTTAAGAAGAGATTGGACAGCCATTTGTCTGGCATGGCATTGGGTTTTCTGCTCTAGCAGGGGTTGGACTAGTAGATCTCCAAGGTCCCTTCCACCTCTGTTATTCTGTTCTGACTTGGGAAGATTAAGGCTAAATCAGTCATCAACCATCAAAGTCCTTACTGTCGTAATCCCACAGGATTGCTACAGTAAAAGGTAAAGGTTCCCCTCGCACATACGTGCTGGTCGTTCCTGACTCTAGGGGGCAGTGCTCATCCCTGTTTCAAAGCCGAAGAGCCAGCACTGTCTGAAGACGTCTCCAGGATCATGTGGCTGGCATGACTCAATGCCAAAGGCGCATGGAACGCTGTTCCCTTCCCACTAAAGATGGTCCCTATTTTTCCACTTGCATTTTTTTAAAGTGCTTTCGAACTGCTAGGTTGGCAGAGGCTGGGACAAGTCACGGGAGCTCACCCCGTTACGCAGAAGTAGGGATTCAAACCGCTAAAATGCCGACCTTTCGATCGACAAGCTCAGCATCTTAGCCACTGAGCCACCATGTCCCTACATTACTACAGTATGGAGGGGAAAATGAAGGCGGAAAATTATATCAATCTCTGGACTGAAAGGCCAATTATAAATTGGGCAACTAAATAAAAACCAATGGGCTTTTGGGTTTTGTACCCGAACCATTCAGGAAGGTAAATCTACATTGCCATACTGATTCCTGCTGTTGTTCAGAAGAACAGGGAAGGTTTGGCTCCATAAAGTCTGTGCTTCCTTCCAGCCAGCCTGTCACTCTTGTCATCTTTTTATCTTTTATTGATTTCACTGTAATTTCTTTGTTTAATTGTTGTGAGTCACCGAGAGTTATCGGCGTTCGGCAGCATACAAGTTTCATATATATGATTACGGCTGGTCTCACAGTCGGTCAGGCGTTTAGGCCGGATCTGATATTTTTGCCCACCTATTGAGTCCTCCTTCCCAAGAACCTGGGATAGGCAGACATGTTTTTGATGGGATTATCACAGGATGTAAGCAGTTTCAAGCAAAACTGCCTTTTGCAACTGGTAGTCGGTGAATTTGTCAATGCTGATTATATTTAAGAAGTGCTCCAGTTGTTTTGGGATTGCACCCAAGGTGCAATTATTTCTTCTTCTTCTTCTTCTTCTTCTTCTTCTTCTTCTTCTTCTTCTTCTTCTTCTTCTTCTTCTTCTTCTTCTTCTTCTTCTTCCTGTTCTTCCTCTTTTTCCTGCCCCTACCACTACTCCTCCTCTTCTTCCTCCTTCCTCCTTCTTCCTCCTCTTGCTTCTCCCTCTTCACCTCCTTCTCCTCGCTTTTCCTTCTTCTTTTTCCTCTTCCTGTTCTTCCTCTTCTTCCTGCCCCTGCCACTCCCCCTCCTCTGCCTCCTTCCTCCTTCTCCTTTTCCTTCTTCTTCTCCTCCACCTCCCCTTTTTTCCTTTTCCTATTCTTCCTCTTCTTCCTGCCCCTGCCACTCCTCCTCCTCTGCCTCCTTCCTCCTTCTCCTCCTTCTCCTTTTCCTTCTTCTTCTCCTCCTCCTCCCCTTCTTTTTCCTCTTTCTGTTCTTCCTCTTCTTCCTGCCCCTGCCACTCCTCCTCCTCTTCCTCCTTCTCCTCCTTCCTCCTCTTGCTTCTCCCTCTCCATCTCCTTCTCCTCCTCCTCCCCCTCTTCTTCTTCTTTTTCCTCTTCCTGTTCTTCCTTCCCCTGCCATTCCTCTTCCTCCTCCTTCCTTGTCCATGAAGGGACTCAGAAGGATGCAAGAGATCATAAATCAACATTATATTCCTCTGCAGAGTCAAGGAAGAACAGACAATAGCCCCAGTTTTGATAGTGGAGCACCCAACATGAACTGTGGTTTACTTGTCTCTGCATGGAGACAACTGGCCACCTGGTTTTTGACCAATATTTTCCTGGTAGCCATCCGGTGCCCACCTCTCTCCCTCCCTCCTTCCTCTCTCTTTCTCTCTCTCTCTCTCTCTCTAAGTCATTGAAAGCAACTGATACAGACACAGTGGCGCCAGCCAACCTGTAATAACTTGCTTATGGCCATTGAGTTCCTCAAGCCCATCCCAGCTTCTATCTCATTTCACACTCCTCCTTATTGCTCACCTGATAAGGACAAGCTCGGCTATAAACACCAGACCGCCTATGGGAGACACCGGCCACTCCTCCTCCTCCTCCTCCCTTCCTTTTACCTCTTTAGTCCTGAACTGTGTCAAAACCAGTTCAAGGTTTGCTCTTCCTTCCTGCCAAATGGCTAACCTCTGAGAAGGACTTCCTTCACTCAAGCCATGGTTGAGAGGTTGAGAGCTAAGCCTCAAGCTTTTGAGAAATTTTGGATTCCTTTCATTCCCTCTCGTCTTTAACTTGGTGGGGAATCTGGTAGATCAGGGGTCTCCAACCTTGGCAACTTTAAGCTTGGAGGATTTCAACTCCCAGAATTCCCCAGCCAGCGGTTCAGCGGTTCAAATCCCTAGTGCCCCAGTGAGCTCCTGTTACTTGTCCCAGCTTCTGCCAACCTAGCAGTTTGAAAGCACATAAAAAAAATGCAAGTAGAAAAATAGGGACCACCTTTAGTGGGAAGGGAACAGTGTTCCATGCGCCTTTGGCATTGAGTCATGCCGGCCACATGATCACAGAGACGTCTTTGGACAGCGCTGGCTCTTCGGCTTTGAAACGGAGATGAGCACCAGCCCCTAGAGTCAGGAACGACTAGCACATATGTGCGAGGGGAACCTTTACTGTTTATTCTGCCCTTTTAATATCTCCTAAAATATCTCATTTTCCTAGGAGAGGGGTGGGTGCTAACTTCCTACAAGAGAAAGGCTGCTAAGAAGTTGAACATTTTCAGCCTGATGCAGTCAAGGTCTCCCAAGTACCAGGGGTATTTAAAATGAAATTAAAATCCTCATTAACTGCTTTTAAGAGTCTTTGCCTTGATGAGGGTCCCAAGTGAATGTGGTTTTTACTAGCATGGACCTAAATCTGTGCAACATTGATATGGCACGAGCTTTCAGCTAGGTTGATTTAGCTCAGGGGTGATATTAAGCAAATTCAAGTTCAAATTTAATTAGGGTCAATCATCAGCATAACAACCACTTGGAAAACTATGCCAAATATAACAAAGCTGTTGTAACGTAAAAGCTGAGAGTTAAAAGAAACAGAGAAAAGGGAGAAGTACGGTAAGACGATACAAGCAGCAGATATAAGGAGCAGCTCTGTAGAGGACAAAAAAGCTCTAAAGAGAATCATTAAAACTTCCCAGAATATCATCAGGCTCCCACTACCAGCCCTGGATGACATTTTCGAATCTCACTGTTTGAGGAAGTTGCATAACATACTCAGAGACTCTTCCCATCCTGCTTACCATCTTTTTGGACTGTTGCCTTCTGGCAGAAGATACAGAACGATTAAAACTCAGACCACACGTCTTCTGAATAGTTTTTATCCCAGAGCTATAATTGCACTCAACAATGAACTAAAGGGCCACCATCGGTGAGCTGTTGGACAGCATTACTTGGTCTGTTGTGTGGATGTTTGGATGGTTTAGGGGTGGGGAATTGTGGTGGGTGGTGTGGTGTTTGGGGATTGTTATGTGTGTTGGGCCTGGTCTTTGAGTGTTCAGTGAATTTTGTTGTATGGGTATTCTTTTTTTTAAATTTATTTATTTATATGCCACCCTTCTCCGAAGACTCAGAGAGGCTTACAATGCGTTAAGCAATAGCCTTCATACTTTTGTATATTTTATACAAAGTCAGCTTATTGCCCCCACAAACTGGGTCCTCAATTTACCTACCTTAGAAAGGATGGAAGGCTGAGTCAACCTTGAGCCTGGTGAGATTCGAACATGAGTAATTGCAGACAGCTGGATGTTAATTACGGTGCTTTGTCTGCAGAGCTATCCGGGCTCTTCTATATATTCTATTCTATGTATACACCTACAATGACAATAAAGTTATTTATTTATTATTCGTTTATTATTTATTAAAGCATAAGATAACATGGAATTTGAGTAAAATAGGAATCCTAGCGGTGTCATCACAACAAGAATGGGACATCTCATTTTTTCTTAAGGAAATTGCTACAGATAGAAATTTAACAACTCTGCTGCTTGCTAGGCGTTAAGGGAATTTAAAAGCAGGAAATAAATGGCCTCTTTCTTTATTAAAGACTGAGGGCTTTTTAGGAGGCAGTAAGGGTATATTTGC
>JAUDYJ010000014.1:11575657-11608157 GCA_030761175.1 Masticophis lateralis | reverse complement strand
CCCCATCGATATGTGCGTGAATTTGCTGCTCAGTGTCGTAAAACATGGCCAGGATCCAGAGAGCTTATCCTCCTGGTTGCAACTATATCTAATTGTTCGCTCCCTGAGCTATCTCAGGGCAAAGCATTACAAGTAGCAAACACAGGGGGGCTGTGCAACATTTCTTCCAGATGGAAGAAAGCCAAACCCACTGATAACCCCCTGCCCCATCTCTAGAGGCTTTGTAGTTTACCCCTGATGGACACTTGGCTTGTAGTTAAAAATGAAAAAGCCATTCATTTAAGCGTTTGAAGTGAAGTGAAAGGTTATGATTCACTCTGTGTGTGTGTGTGTGTGTGTGTGTCTTTCTGTCTCTCTGTCTCTGTCTCTCTCATTCTTTCTCCTTCTCTCTCTCTCCCCCTCCCTCCCTCTGTCTTTCCATCTCTCTCATTCTCATTCTCTATTTCTCTCTCCTTCTCTTTCTCCCATTCTCTGTCTCTCTCATTCTTTCTCTTTCTCCTTCTCGCTCTCTCTTTCTTTCTCTCTCCCCCTCGCCCCTCCCTCCCACTGTCTGTCTCTCTCGTTCTCATTCTCATTCTCTATTTCTCTCTCCTTCTCCTTCTCCCATTCTTTCTGTCTCTCTCTCTCTCATTCTTTCTCTTTTTGCTTCTTTTTCTCACTCCTCTCTCTCTCTCTCTCTCTCATTCTCTCTCCTCTCTGTCTCATTCTCCCTCCCTCCCTCTGTCTCTCTCATTCTCATTCTCTTTCACCTTCTCTCTCTTCTTCCCTCCCTCCCTCCCTCTGTCTCTCTCTGTCTCTCTGTCTCTCCTCTCTCTCTCACTCACTTTCTCTCTCTCTCCCTCCCTCTCTCTGTCTCTCTCATTCTCTTTCTCTTTCTCTCTTCTTCCCTCCCTCTCTCTATCTGTCTCTCCTTCTCTCTCTCTCTCCCTCCCCCTCCCTGTGTCTGTCTGTCTCTCTCATTCTCTTTCTCTTCTTCCCTCCCTCCCTTCTTCTGTCTCTCTCTCATCTTATCTCTCTCTTTCTCTCCCTCCCCCTTCCTTCTGTCTGTCTGTCTCATTCTTTCTCCTTCTCTCTCTTCTTCCCTCCCTCCCTCCCTGTCTCTCTCTCCTTCTCTGTCTTTCTCTCTCTCCTTCTCTGTCTTTCTCTCTCTCCTTCTCTGTCTTTCTGTCTCTCATCTTCTCTCTCTCTCTCTCTATCATCTAACTCTGTATCTGTCATCTGTCTATCATCTCTCTTTCCCCCCCCTTCTCTCTCTCCTCTCTCTCTCTCTCCCTCCCCCCTCCCTCTTCTTTGAAGTGCACAGGAAAAATGAGCACTCGTTTAATGCAAGCAAGTAAATGCCTTAGGATTTCAACCACTCTCCTCAATGCCGCATCGCCTCTCTGGAGCCAGGACAGCGCTGCCCGCCTTCATCTTCCATGGTTAATGCCCCTGTGTTCTTGGGTCTCGGAGGATGCAAAATTCCCTCCAATTAGCCCTAACAAATGCATTATCTATGGCTTTGCCAGAGCTAAAAAACACAGCGTGCCAATTATATATCTCTTCCCACCCCCCTCTTTTCTTTTCAGTGCCAGTCAAGCAAGACTAATATCGGCCTCCAGAGAGGAAGGATAAGTCATGATACACAAGCAATGCCAAGATCTTTGGCAACTGGATGGAGAGGATAAAAGCTCCACAGTGCAGGTAGATTGAGAGTTAGAGAGCGTGCCAAAAGTATTTCCTATTTCAGCATTTCCCCAACTCCCCCTCTCCCCCCCCCCATCCATGGCCCAGAGAAAACCCACCCTTGGGAGAAAAGTCTAGTTCATTCAAAATTCAAGATAATTTTGCTTCTGGTCATATTTTCAGAGAATTCTGATCAGCTTCTCACGAAACAAAGGGAATCTCCTTGCAAGGCGAAGAAGAGAACATACAAGAGTAGAGTTGTGATAGATAGATAATCTTCTAATCCAACCCCTTGTTCAGGCAGGAAACCTTATACCATTCCAGACAAGTCACTGTCCAGTCTCTTCTTAAAAACCTCCTGTGTTGGGAGCGCCCACAACGTCTGAAGGCGAACCTTCCCACTGGTTAATTGTTCTCGCTGTTAGGAAATTTCTCCTTAGTTCTAGTTTCCAACTGTTATTATTTCTCATCTTGCCTTCTGGTGCTTTGGAGAATAGCTTGACCCCCCCCACCCCCACGTCTTTGTGACAGCCCCTCAAATATTGGAAGTCTGCTATCATGTTGCTCCTAGTCCTGTTTTTCACTAGACAAACCCAGTTCCTGCAACCGTTCTTATGATTTAGCCTCTAGCCCCCTAATCATCTTTCCTCTCTCTCTCTCTCTCTCTCTCTCACTCTCTCTCTCTCGTCTGTCTCCCCCAGTGGCTTCATATAGATGTTAAACAGCAGGGGAGAGAGAACTGACCCCTGGGGGACCCCACATCTGAGGGGCCCCGGGGTCGACCTCTGCCCCCCCACCAACACCGCTTGCGAGCGCCCAGAGAGGTAGGAGGAGAACCACCGTAAAACAGTGCCTCCCACTCCCAACCCCTCGAGGCATCGCAGCAAGATACCATGGTCGATGGTACCAAAAGCCACCGAGAGATCTAACAGGACCAGGGCAGAGGAATATCCTCTGTCTCTAGCCATCCAGAGATCATCCACCAGTGCGACCAATGCCGTCTCCGTGCTGTACCCGAGCCTGAAGCCCGACTGGTACGGGTCTGATACTGTAAAATCTCCATTCCCATCCCACTCCAGGGGAAGGTTACTGTGAAATACCCATTTCCGTACACACACACACACACGCGATCAGCTGGGACTCAGGAGGCAGAGAATAGATGGGGGCGGGGCCAGTCAGTGGTGGTATTTACCAGTTCTCTGAACTACTCAAAATTTCCACTACCGGTTCTCCAGAACTGGTCAGAACCTGCTGAAACCCACCTCTGTCCCAGATGGAGCAGTGGTGGGGTTCAAATTTTTTTACTACCAGTTCTGTGGGTGTGGTTTGGTGGACATGGCAGGGGAAGGATACTGTAAAATCTCCGTTCCCTCCCCACTCCAGGGGGAGATTATTGCAAAATCCCCGTTTCCTCCTGATCAGCTGGGACTCGGGAGGCAGAGAATAGATGGGGGCAGAGCCAGTCAGAGGTGGTATTTACCGATTCTCCAAACTACTCAACATTTCTGCTACCGGTTCTCCAGAACTGGTCAGGACCTGCTGAAACCCACCTCTCTCCCAGTTGAAGGTCTTCTAATCCAACCCCCTATACCATTTCAGACAAACGATTTTCCATTTTTTTTTCTTGAAAACCTCCAATGGTGGGACACACCCATATCTTCCTTAGTCAAGCCATTCCACTGATCGATCGTTCTCCCTGTTAGGAGATGGGAAGGTGGAACATCAGGACATTCTCTGCTGCTTTCAAGTGCAGAGATGACAATGTCTTCTTCTGAGAAGCTGCACCCAACTAGGAGCTTCACAACAGAGGATGTGCCTTGAGGAAAGCGGAGAAATTAAGTTTAGCGTGTCTACTCTTATATTCTTATATTATACTCCTTTGCTTTCTCGCAACGCTTAGGTGTTCGCCCGCGTGGGCGAGCTTCAGGCCCGTAGCAGGAATCAAGGGGAGCCAGCCACGCCCTTTACTGAGCAAAAAATGAAAGCAACCTCTTCAAACAAAGCCATTGCAGGGGCCAAGGTGCAACGGAGATGACAGCCGCACAGAGCGCATGGTTTATGCATGACCTATTCCGGGAGAACTTTTGAACTCTCCCCGTTTCATGAAGAGCCAATTCTAGGGTTACTCAACGTTCCTTGAAGGAGAAGAGCGTGACGAATCTGTAGTCAAAACTTGTCCTGACAAAGACATGAATCAATGCAGAAGGGTGGCAACCATGAAATACATGCTCGGGAGGACCAGGGAAGAGAAAAGAATCCTGGACTATCTAGGATGGTGGAAATGTTAGGTTATCTCAGGGGCTTCACACTGACAGCTAGACTCTCCCCTCTGGGATTCTTTCCATAGTCAAGAAGGACATTGGAGTACATCTGGAGAAAGGGTTGTCTTTGAAATAAAGGACGTGTTGGGCGTTCACCTGAGGACACGGGGGAGGTCATCCTAAAGATTAAAGATACGTCCTTGTGAGAAGTTTGGACGTCCTTGGTGTGACCCTAACTTCTGCTGATCTTCAAAGAAATTTTATTCTGCTCACAATCTCAGCAACATTCATCGCCTGACATACATGTCTGTCTGTCTGTCTGTCTGCCGCCTGCCTGCCTATCTATCTATCTATCTATCTATCTATCTATCTATCTATCTATCTATCTATCTATCATCTATCTATCTATCTATCTATCTATCTATCTATCTTCTCTATCTATCTATCTATCTATCTATCTATCTATCATCATCATCATCTATCTGTCTGTCTGTCTATCTATCTTCTCTCTCTCTCTATCATCTACCTACCTATCATCCATCTATCTATCTATTCTATCTATCTATCTATCTATCATCTATCATCTATCTTTCTGTCTGTCTATCTTCTCTCTCTCTCTATCAACTACCTACCTATCATCTATCTATCTATCTATCTATCTATCTATCTATCTATCTATCTATCTTCTCTCTCTATCATCTACCTACCTATCATCTATCTATCTATCTGTCTGTCTGTCTATCTTCTCTCTCTCTCTCTATCATCTACCTACCTATCATCCATCTATCTATCTATTCTATCTATCTATCTATCTATCTATCTATCTATCTATCTATCTATCTATCTATCTATCATCTATCATCTATCTATCTTTCTGTCTGTCTGTCTATCTTCTCTCTCTCTATCATCTACCTACCTATCATCTATCTATCTATCTATCTATCTATCTATCTATCTATCTATCTATCTATCTATCATCATCATCTATCTGTCTGTCTGTCTATCTATCTTCTCTCTCTCTCTATCATCTACCTACCTATCATCCATCTATCTATCTATTCTATCTATCTATCTATCATCTATCATCTATCTATCTTTCTGTCTGTCTGTCTATCTTCTCTCTCTCTCTATCATCTACCTACCTATCATCTACCTATCTATCTATCTATCTATCTATCTATCTATCTATCTATCTATCTATCTTCTCTCTCTATCATCTACCTACCTATCATCCATCTATCTGTCTGTCTGTCTATCTTCTCTCTCTCTCTCTCTATCATCTACCTACCTATCATCCATCTATCCATCTATCTATCTATTCTATCTATCTATCTATCTATCTATCTATCTATCTATCTATCTATCTATCATCTATCTATCTTTCTGTCTGTCTGTCTATCCTCTCTCTCTCTATCATCTACCTACCTATCATCCATCTATCTATCTATTCTATCTATCTATCTATCTATCATCTATCATCTATCTATCTTTCTGTCTGTCTATCTTCTCTCTCTCTCTATCAACTACCTACCTATCATCTACCTACCTACCTATCTATCTATCTATCTATCTATCTATCTATCTATCTATCTCTATCTATCTATCTATCTATCTATCTATCTATCTTCTCTCTCTATCATCTACCTACCTATCATCCATCTATCTATCTATTCTATCTATCTATCTATCTATCATCTATCATCTATCTATCTTTCTGTCTGTCTGTCTATCTTCTCTCTCTCTATCATCTACCTACCTATCATCTACCTATCTATCTATCTATCTATCTATCTATCTATCTATCTATCTATCTATCTATCTATCATCATCATCTATCTGTCTGTCTGTCTATCTATCTTCTCTCTCTCTCTCTATCATCTACCTACCTATCATCCATCTATCTATTCTATCTATCTATCTATCTATCTTCTCTCTCTATCATCTACCTACCTATCATCCATCTATCTATTCTATCTATCTATCTATCTATCATCTATCATCTATCTATCTTTCTGTCTGTCTGTCTATCTTCTCTCTCTCTCTATCATCTACCTACCTATCATCTACCTACCTACCTACCTACCTACCTACCTACCTACCTATCTTCTCTCTCTATCATCTACCTACCTATCATCCATCTATCTATCTGTCTGTCTGTCTGTCTATCTTCTCTCTCTCTATCATCTACCTACCTACCTACCTACCAATCATCTATATCTATCTATTTATCGCGTACCAAAAGAAGTCACGGCTCAAATCATTTATAATACAAATTACCTTCAATGTTCATCCTTATTGTCTTCTAAAAACTTCTTCACTTGAGCAGGAGTAGACTAGAAGGCCTCCGAGGTCTCTTCCGATGCTGTAATTCTGTTGCTCCTCTAATGCAAAACCTAAGGACCTGTCTAACTGTAGTTTCTCTGGGGAAAGAAGAAATAATTATTTAATATTAGTGAATAAAACAAATAAACTGTATTAAGATTGGCTTGGGTTACACCCTGTAAGGATAGGCACATGGAAATGACTACGCTGCAAGGACCAGTCGAGGCAGGACCACCAAAAACACACACAAAGGATCAAAAGGCCTGGCAGAAATCCAGATTTGCTCATCAATCAACATGACAATTATTTATTTATACATTTCATCCAAGAAATATCACTTATTCCAGGTGACTTTCAGGTGATTGTATTGGTCAGATCCAAGAGCCTAAGAGAGAAGAAACTACCAAGGAGAAAACTACACCCACCCACCAACCCTGGCAGATCAAGCTACTGTATATGAACAGGGAGCAAAACCTCACCTTCCCTCACACTGATGATGTTACCTAGTAGGGTCATGAAATATCTGCGAAACAACGAAGCTCAGAGTGTGTCAAGGGCTCCATAGCTCAACCCTGACCTAGAAAGATTCTCAAGATTCTCTTGAGTCTAAGAATCTTATAGAGATTGCTCTACTAATGTAGTGTTGTGATCCGCCAGCACCTTACAGAGCTGGCAGCGGAGTCAGACAGTGAGGAGGCTGGGGAGGAGAATGGGCCAGTCCTGGAGTCAGGGGAAGGCCCGGATGAGGGCTCTGCGTCGGAGGCAGAGATGGGGCCAGGGCCATCTGGGAGCGATGTGTGGACTCGGGAGCCTCCAGAGGCTGACAGTAGAGAGGCAGAGGAATAGGAGGAGCCTGTTCCTAGTGCACGCATGAGAAGAGCTGCCAGAAGGCAAGAGCAGCTGAAGCAAAAAGGACATTAAGGAGAAACTTTCTGACAGTGAGAACAATTAATCAGTGGAACAACTTGCCTCCAGAAGTTGCAAAAACACTGGAAGATTTTTAAGAAGACGTTGGATAACCATTGGTGGTGCAGGGTTTCCTCCCTAACCAGGGGGTTGGACTAGGAGACCTCCAAGGTCCCTCCCAACTCTGTTATTCTATTCTACCCATAGATCGGTTTTCACCAGCTCGTTTGGGAGAAAGAAAAACTGTTTGATCTGCCTCCCGCTGAAATGGTAGCGCCAGGTAAAAAAAAAAAAAAGCCTTTTCATCTGAGTCATGCCCGTTCAGTGCCAAAGCACATGTCACCTCTTATCGCTGGACTTCTGCCCACTTGAGATCCTTCTGCTTGAATTCCTGGCAGACTGGCAGACTCGGCAAGGCACCGGGCTGACTCCAGCAAATTGATAGGCACCTGTCTCCACCCTTTTTCTCCAGGTCACACTTCTCTCCTCCACCATTGTTGTCTTCTGATAAGACAGGTGTTCCCTGGGTTGCAAAAGCTCCCTCCCCCTCCCCCATCCCCACTTTGCCCCTCTGCCCCAATCTCTCCTGTTATCAAGCGGCTGGCTGGCGCTAACTCCGGCCCCAGGATGACGCAGGCAGTGTGGACATAAAGAAAGGAGGAAGAGATACCAGGGCTGAGATCCGTGGCCAAGATGTCTGCAGGCATGATGCTTATCTGGGCCCAGTGCGTGGAGAAGGAACGGCTGTCCCTTATCTCCCATTCTTCTCTCTTCCCAGGCAACAAACATCAGCGGCTAAAGTCACACATTCTTGTCAATTCCTGCTAAACAGGAAACTGCAGTTCATTTCAAGAGCTTTTTCAGCTGGTACACTCATTCCAAAGATCATTTCCCTGAAAGGCCCGGAAGCTATCTCTACAGCCAAACCCCACTCTCCCCCCAACACCCCACACCCCCGAATGAAATAAAATAGGCCAACTTGTCTGGGTGGTAATCGATGATTGCAATGAATTTTGTATTTACCCCATTACAAAAGAAAGTAAGTAAGTAAGTAGGAAGGAAGGAAGGAAGCGAGGGAGGGAGGGAGGGAGGAAAGAAGGAAGGAAGGAAGGAAGGAAGGAAGGAAGGAAGGAAGGAAGGAAGGAAGGAAGGAAGGAAGGAAGGAAAGGCGTTGAGGTTTTGGAAACAGTTCAGAGAAGAGCAATGAAGATGATTAGGGGCCTGGAAGCTATAGCATACGAAGAATGATTTCATGTCTCATTCAATTCCTGGCAAAGAGATGGGGAAGAAATGGCGGTAGTGAAAGATTTTATTTTCCTGGGCTCCTAGATCACCACAGATGGAGACTGCAGCCAAGAAATTAAAAGATGCTTGATCCTGGGGTGGAAAGCCATGGCAAATCTAGAGAGAATACTAAAAAGCAGAGACATCACCCTGCCAACAAAAGTGTGTATAGTCAAGGCTGTGGTTTTCCCAGTTGCAGTGGATGGCTGGGAAAGTTGGACCATAAGGAAGGCTGAGCGCCAAAGAATGGAGGCCGTTGAACTCTGGTGCTGGAGAAGACTCCTGCGAGTCCCTTGGACTGCAAGGTGATCCAACCAGTCACTCCTAGAGGAGATCAACCCTGACTGCTCTTTAGAAGGCCAGATCCTGAAGAGGAAACTCAAGTACTTTGGCCACCTAATGAGAAGGAAGGACTCCCTGGAGAAGAGCCTAATGCTGGGAACGATGGAGGGCAAAAGAAGGAGGGGACGGCAGAAAATGAGGTGGCTGGATGGAGTCAATGAATCAGATGGCATGAGCTTCAGTGGACTCCAGAGGATGATAGAGGACAGGAAGGCCTGGAGGAATATTGTCCATGGGGTCGCGATGGGTTGGACACAACTTTGCAACTAACAACAACAGCAAAGTTTAATGAACAGAAGGATCTACAGTGACATGATAGCAGTCTTTCAATATTTGACCAGCTGCCACAAGGAAGAGGGGGTCACCCTATTTTCCAAAGCACCTGAAGGCAAGGCAAGAAACAATTGGATGGAAACCAATAAAGGAGAGAAGCAACCTACAGCTAAGGAGAAAAATCCTAACAGTGAGAACAGTTAACCCGTGGTACAGCTTGCCTTCGGAAGTTGCGGAGGCTTTTAAGAAGAGACAGGGCAGCCATTTGTCTTGAAATAGTACAGATCTTCTGCGTGAACAGGGGGTTGGATTAGATGACCTCCAAGGTCCCTTCCAACTCAGTTACTGTCATTGCAGTAAATGGTGATGGGGGTTCCAGCTGGCTTTGTGCAGTGGGATGCTTCAAGAATTGTTGACCTTGCCCTTAACATATGCTTATGATTGCATATGTCTTGATTTGTCTGTCTGTCTGTCTATCTGTCTATCTATCTATCATCTATCTATCTATCTATCTATCTATCTATCTATCTATCTATCTATCATTGATCTATCCTTTCTTCCTTCCATCCATCTTCTTCATCTTAATCCTTCCTTCCTCCTCCTTTCCTTCTTACTTTCTTTCCTTCCTTCTTTCTCTTCTTTCCTTCAGTAAAACATCCAGTCATGCAGCACACACAACTCTCTTCTTACCATCCAAAACATTCTTCTTAATTCTAGATTGGACCTCTTTCTTAACAAGCTTCCACCCATTACTCCTTGTCCTGCTCTCCGGTTGAATCCACCCATAATAAATAAAGACCCATACTCCTTGGCCATCTATTTCATCGTTAGGGGGAGCACCACAATCTGATGCAAAGGGAATACTGTGTTGGTGTGTTCTCCTCTTTTGGAGTGGGGGGGCTGGCCTGGGAGGGAAGGAGAGGCCAACCATACTTTTTTTGACATCATTGTACTTATATTTTTGGTACTTTTTTTAGAGGACATGGTGGCTCAGTGGCAAGAGCCTTGGTGGCGCAGCAGACTATTAAGTACAGTTAAGTAAAACCAGCTGCCTGCAATTACTGCAAGTTCGAATCTCACCAGGCTCAAGGTTGACTCAGCCTTCCATCCTTCCGAGGGAGGTAAAATGAGGACCCAGATTGTGGGGGCAATAAGCTGACTTTGTATAAAAAAGAACACCGCTTAGGGGGAGCGAAAGCCCTACTAAGCAGCTTTATACAAATGTATGAAGGCTATTGCTTAACGCATTGTAAGCTGCCCTGACTCTCTGGAGAAGGGCGGCATATAAATTGAACTAATAAATAAATAAATAAATAGGATGCTGAGTTTGTTGATCAGAAAGGTCGGCAGTTCAGAGGTTCGAATCCCTAACACCGTGTGAGGGGTGAGGTCCCTTGTCTTGTCCCAACTTCTGCCAACCTAGCAGTTCGAAAGCAGGTAAAAAATGCAAGTAGAAAAATAGGGACTCCCTTTGGTGGGAAGGGAACAGCGTTCTGTGCGCCTTTGGCGTTGAGTCATGCTGGCCACATGACCATGGAGACATCTTCGGACAGCGCTGGCTCTTTGGCTTTGAAACGGAGATGAGCACCGCCCCCCTAGAGCCGGGAACGACTAGCGCATACGTGCGAGGGGAACCTTTACCTTACTTTTTCCTTAACCTTCAGATTGAAAGGAGTCATTGAAATGGTGGGAACGCCAAAACAGCAACCACAAGAAAGTAATCCGATGCACATCGATCGATCGGGGGCTCTAATCTCGCTTTATGCAACACAGCAGGATGTGTCAAGGGTTACAGGTCTCCTGAAGCACTCACAAGGCCATATAGATACACTAGCCTCTTTAGAGTGTGTGTGTGTGTGTGTGTGTGTGTGTGTGTGTGTGTGTGTTCCTCCCCGTTGCACCTTTGAACAAAAGCCCCCTTCATCTCTGCTGGAAGGGCCTTCTCTATTTATTTTTCAGCAGCTTCCCCCTTCCCAGAGTTTTTATTTATTTATTGTTATTATTATTATTATTATTCTTTTTTCATTTTCAAAGCCGGCTCGCTCGTCAACCCCCCCTAGTAACCCACTGATACAAATAGGCTAAGGTTTAGCTTCCTGTTTTAAGAAGTGAAAGCGTGAGGGTGGGAGAGTGCCAGAAAGCTTAATATAGTCCAAGATCTAAATATAATAAGAATAACAAGGCTCCAGTCTGCCCTTACACCCCCCCCCCAACCCTCCCCAAACCCCGTCCAGCGTGGGTTGGATGAGGGGGGAAGCAATTCTTTAACAATTAGGAAAACAATGAAGTTTTCTTTCAAGTGTCAAGGAATATTCTTAGCCGCCCTCTGACACCTAAATCAAGAGAGAGGTTGTTGAAAAGGCATAATACCAGGAAGTTTGCTTACAAGATCTGTTTCCTTCACGAACACCGAGGGTCTATAACATAGGAGCCACCAGGCCGGGGTGGGGCCGAGGGGGAGAGACGGTAGGGTGGGGAAAGCTGGCAACGTTGAGCAAAAGACTTCCATCAGGAAAATCAAACGTTTGACGTTGACACCGAGGAGCATCGGTGGGAGGTGATCTTCTCTTCCTGCCTTGGGACCTTCCAAGGCTGTCTCCGGGTCTGTTCCTGCTTACATTTCTGGAGTTTTTTTCCCCAGTGAAGGAAAAAATAAAGTCATGGCAGAGAGTTCTCGACTTCCCAACCGTCCGTTTAGGGATCGCTTGAAGTGACAACGGCAGTGGGAAAAAAGGGACTTATGGCTTCAGAATTTTTAGCAAGGGGTTCTCTTCTCTGCTGGGTGGGCGTGGCCATGGTGGGCGTGGCCTAGTCAGCCTCCTGCACCATGGTGGTGGGGGTTGTTTTTGCCCTCCCCAGGCTCCAGAGGCCCACTGGAGGCTGGAAACAGGCTCCTTTCCGGCCTTCCCGAACTTCCAGTAGCTAGAGGTTCTCACAAACCCCTGCCAACCCCCAGCATCCCACCCCTGGATGGATGGATGGATGGATGGATAGATAGATAGATAGATAGATAGATAGATAGATGACAGACTGACAGACAGACAGAGAGAGAATATAACCCTTAGACTTATATACTGCTTCACAGTGCTTTACAGCCCTCTCTAAATGATTTCACAGAGTCAGCCTCTTGCCCCCAACAATCTGGGTCCTTGTTTTACCAACCTCAGAAGGATGGAAGGCTGAGTCAAGTTTGAGCCAGTGAGGATCAAACTCCTGGCAGTGGACAGAATTAACCTGCAATGCTGCAGATAGGATAGGATAGGATAGGATAGGATAGGATAGGATAGGATAGGATAGGATAGGATAGGATAGCATAGCATAGCATAGCATAGCATAGCATAGCATAGCATTAGCAATAGCACTTATATACCGCTTCACAGTGCTTAACAGCCCTCTCTGAGTGGTTTACAGAGTCAGCCTCTTGCCCCCAAACAATCTGGGTCCTCATTTGATCGACTTTGGAAGGATGGAAGGCTGAGTCAACTTTGAGCCGGTGAGGATCGAACTCCTGGCAGTGGGCAGAATTAGCCTGCAATACTGCATTCTGACCACTGTGCCACCACGGCTCGTGATCATTGCAGCATCCCCATGGTCGCGTGATCAAAATTCAGACGCTTGGCAACCAATTCATATTTATGACGGTTGCAGTGTCCGGGGGGGGGGCATTACCACGTGATCCCATTTTACGACCTTCTGACAAGCAAAGTCAATGAGGAAGCTGGACTGCCCTTAACGATCGTGTTCCTCCCTTAACACCTGCAGTGATTTACTTGACTGCAGTGGCAAGGAAGGTTGCAAAAGGTTGTGAACAACTGCCTTGCTCAGCCACAGAAATCGCGGGCTCCGTTGTGGTCACAAGTCGAGGACCAGCGGTATAGGAAAGATCCGCAATCTCAGAGAACACCAGGGTGAAATGTTCCTGGTTCAGACCGGTTCGGAGAACCAGTAGCGATGGCAGCAAGAGGCTCCGCCCACCTGCCCATTCATCATTACTTCCCGGTTTTAACTGGGAAGTAACCAGTTTTTTATCCTCTGCGCATGCACTTAAGAGTTTGCGCCAGTGATGGGTTCCTCCCGGTTCTCCCGGTTCCACCGAGCCGGTAGCAGTGACGATATGACATCACTGAACCGGTTCTGCCCCACGCACCCACCGCCACGTTACTCTTATCTTTTATTTCGCCCCACCCCCAATCTATTGCTGCCTCCCGAGTCCCAGCTGATTGGCTAGAAGGAAAAAACCTGTTTAACCTCTTGCCGCGGAGCTTCAAAGGGCCGCCCTACAGCTGATCAGTGTTAAAAGGCAGTGTGGTGGTAGACCGGTGCCTCCAAAAACAAATGAGTAGACAGATGGCTGCAAAAATACATGAGTAGATCAGTGCCTGCAAAAATACGAGTAGATCAGTGCCTGCAAAAATAAATGGGTAGACCAGTGCCTGCAAAAATACATGAGTAGATCAGTGTCTGCAAAAATACACGAGTAGATCATTGCCTGCAAAAAAACAAATGGGTAGATCGGTACAGTTCTGCAAGCAGTTAAAAGCCTGGTAGACCAGTACCTCTGCTAAATCGTAAATAATTGTCACATGACCATCAAGCCACGCCCACAAAATAAGCCACACCCACAGAATCAGTACTAAAAAATGTTAGAACCCACTCCTGGTTTGCACATGCGCAGAGAGTTCCCGTGTACTCATGACACACATGTATGACGCATGCACTTCCGAACCACTTGGGAAGGTAAGTAGATTTCACTCCTGGAGAACACGGTGCAAAACTCACAGAAAGCTTTAACTCATGTTGTTAAAACACTCAGGGAGTAGGGGGTGGTGGTTAGGGAAAACCAAATCAAAATGCATTCAATGGGTTTTGAACGAGACACACCTGAACACTCCCTTCCTGTCCCCACCCCACTCTAAGGTCAGAGCATCACAATACAAGAATGCTTGTGTTGGGCCATGCTTGCACAAGGCAAGGGTAAACAAATCAGAAGCCATTGTTAAAAGTCCTGCATTGTGTTGGTGCGCCATTAGGCCGTACTTAGAATCCCCTGGGGCCGTGGCTGGCGTGATGCAGGTTTAAAAATAAAGGGCATCGGAGTTAAGCAAGAAACAGATTGTGGAGTCATTTCCCCGTAAGCTAAACGAGAAGATGCAGGAGCGCCAAAGAACCCAGAGCATTCCCAAGTCTGCAGCATGGTTGTTCTGGTTAAACAATTCCCAGAAAGTTTTTTTTAACGTTACCTTCTACGTCATTGGGAAGCCCCTTTGGGGATTGCTGGGAGATATAAACAGAAGGCCCTGATGTCAATGGGACTTCCTCAGGTCCATTCTGGTGTCACTGCGTCCTTCACCCTTTTCCTCTGGCCCTAAATCTAATCTTTCTTGAGATAGGGGCCAAGGTCGTAACTCTGCTGTGGGACACAGTTTCTGTGAGCTGGAGACCTCACTTTCCACCTCTGGATGTTCAGAAGGTTCAGCTATATCATGAGTTAAGCTATTCCTTTGGTCAAGATGCTGGTGGACTTCCGTAGCTGTGTAGTTTTCTTGGCTACGACGTGGAAATGGCTTTCTATTGTCTTCTCCTAGGCTTTCTATTGTCTTCTCCTAAGTCATGTCATTGGGGATTGCTATGATGCATATAAACAGAAGGCCCTGAGGTCAATAAGACTTCCTCATGTCAAATTCTGCTATCACTACGTCGTTCACCATTTTCCTTTGGTCCTAAATCTTTTTTTTTTTTCTTGAGATAGAAGCCAAAGTTGTAACTCTGCTGTGGAACACAAATTCTTTGAGCTGAAGTCCTCATTTTCCATCTCTGGATGTTCAGAAAGTTAAGCTATATCAGGAGTTAAGTAGCTCCTTTGGTCAAAATGTTGGTGACTTTCCATAGCTGTGTAGTTTTCTTGACAACAATGTGGAAATGGCTTTCTATTGTCTTCTCCTAGGCTTTCTATTGTCTTCACCTAGACTTTCTGTTGTCAAAGACTACCTATAGTATGGTCATCAAAACTGGATGCAATACTCCAAGTATTCCTTCCTTTGCCTAATTTCCTTCTGCCCCAACCTCAACCCTGCCCTGCCGTGGTCTGAAGCCTCTTTTTCTCCTAAAAGGATCTGTGTGTGTACACACTTGAGAAATGGTTATAATTCCACTAAGATCCATCAGCAAACAGCCCAGCTGAGTCTAGACAAACGTTTGATTTTTTGAATTCAAAGGGGAACAATTTGCAGAAGGATAAGGCAATTTAGGGCTTTCAAAGGGAAAAAAAAATCATAACCATAAATTTTTAACTATTCATCCGACGCAGAGACAGAATGGCGGTGAGGTAGCTTTTAATAGTCTCCCACCACCATGGCCACAGATGGTCACTGAGGAAAGGTCTGGTTTTTGTCAATTGGAAGAGCATCTCTAGGCACCAAAAAACAAAAGGGGGGGGGAGCCATCAGGAGAAGATTGGAAGAAGTAAAATAAATAAAAAGATGACCAAGATTAGAACCGGGGTTGGGAATAGGGAACCATCTTGTCGCGCGACAGGTTTTTGCAAAGTTGTCTGTGGAGATTCTCAGTCATCCGGATCATGGTTGTCCCAAAGTTGCTTTTTCAAGAGGCAACTGGACTTTCTGGTTTCTCCTGAAGGATGAGGATGAGCTTCTTCTCATCCAAGAAGCTTCTTCAGTTCGAACTGAGAAGCTGTATGCAGGGTTGGGCTTCAAAAATTTTAGCAAGGGGTTCTCTGCCTGGTTGCTGGGTGGCCGTGGCTATGGTGGGTGTGGCCTAGTTGGCCTCCTACACCATGGCGCAGGGGTGGGGGGGCATTTTTGCCCTCCCCAGGCTCTGGAGGCTTTTCTCCAGCCTCTGGGAAGGTGAAAACAGCCTCCTCAGGCTCCAGAGGTCCTCTGAAGGCCAGAAACAGGGCCATTTCCGGCCTCTCTGAACTTCCAGTAGGCCCGTTTTTCGCCCTCGCTGAGCCTCAGCATGTGCCCTGCATCCAAAACAGGCCAGGCGGGGACTCCTGGGAGGGGTGGGGTGGGTAGGGCCAGCCAGGAGTGGGATTTGGGAGTCTTAGCTCGAGGTTCTCCCTAACCCCTGAGAGCCCCCAGTGGCCCACTCCTGGCTGTATGGATGAGAAGCGAAACATCTTCAAGGAAAAACGAAATCCAGCTGGCTCTTGAAAAAGCATTTTTGGGGCGTTTTTGCCATGTTGTTCGTTCGAGCTTAGAAGCCTTCAAACTAACCTAAAGGGTTGGTTTCGATAAGCAGCTTCACTTGGTTTCTGAACTCACCTGTTTTCTAGGGCCCAGGCAACCCCTGAAAACATAACTAGCTGAAGGTAATGGATTAACACAACCAGTTGCAGCGAGAGAGAGAGAAAAACAAAGGTTCAATATTATAAAACGGGACTGTGTTGTGTAAATGAAGGTTCTAGAATTCCAAGGGGTTTTGCTAAGCAGGTAAGTTCTCTAGGGAGCCAATCCTGGTGATTGGCTCGAAGTCACCCAGTTGGCTTTCATGGCTACAGTGGGACTAGAACTCACTGTCTCCTGGTGATCGGCCCAAAGTTACCCAGCTGGCTTTCATGGTTAAGGTGGGACTAGAACTCCCAGTCTCCTGGTTGATTGGCTCAAAGTCACCCAGCTGGCTTTCATGGCTAAGGTGGGACTAGAACTCCCAGTCTCCTGGTTGATTGGCTCAAAGTCACCCAGCTGGCTTTCATGGCTAAAGTGGTACTAGAACTCCCAGTCTCTCAGTGATTGGCCCAAAGTCACCCAGCTGGCTTTCATGGCTAAGGCAGGACTAGAACTCACTGTCTCCTGGTGATTGGCCCAAAGTCACCCAACTGGCTTTCATGGCTAAAGTGGTACTAGAACTCCCAGTCTCTCAGTGATTGGCCCAAAGTCACCCAGCTGGCTTTCATGCCTAAGGTAGGACCAGAACTCCCAGTCTCCTGCTTTCTAGCTTGGTGTCTTAACCACTGGACCAAATTGGCTCTCACATGAAATTTACATAGTGGCCTTTAGTTGCTTATAGCCCTTTTTAGCCCACTTACCATGAAAAGCAAACAGTTCAATAAAAGTGATTCAAAAATAGAAAAAAAAAACAAATTCCATCCAGCTTTAAAAGCACACAGGAAGGAGCTTGTTGGAGGGCAGGTCGCTTGGAGCTTCAGGCAACCAAGATTTTGGAGAAAGTCCAGCCAATTAGCAATACATTCAGTAATACACGAATCTTGGACAAATCCATAGATTTGTGTTCCAAAGGATAATTGGTTTTGGATTCTAGACTAGTTTAAAAGGGCAGAATCAAGCAAGCTCACAATACCAAGTGAAGTTGAACAAATGAACTGACTTCCAGAAGATCTAGACTCTAGACATTTCAATGATGATTTTCATCCATTTCATCCCAACGGGTGGCTATTTGGATGCTGTGTCCAGACATAGAATACAATCATCTTGAGATCTTTCCTCAAGGAAAAAAAAAAACAACCAAGAATTTTGTACAAGGACCTTCTTTCTTTTCGGCAACAGATGAGCCTGGCCACACGACTGCTTCCCTTCCATCAAATTTCTGTTCTGGAAAACTTTCATACCCCTTTGGAGAAAAACTGAAATGACTGTGATGATAGAGAGGCAGACAGATGGTAGAGAGATAGAGATAGAGAAATAGAAGATAGATGATAGATAGATAGATAGATAGATAGATAGATAGATAGATAGACAGATAGATAGATGATAGATAGAGAGATCTTCCATAACAACCTCTTTATCTCTTTCTTTCTTACGCACACAAACAGAGAGAGAGAGAGAGAGACAAACAGAGAGAGAGAGAGAAAGAGAGAAGAGAGAAGAGAGATGGAGATAGATGATTAGATAGATAGATAGATAAATAAATAGATAGATGATAGATAGATCTTCCATGACAACCTCTCTCTCTCTCTCTGTCTCTCTCTCTCACACACACACACAGACACACACATAGAGAAGAGAGAAGAGAGAAGAGAGATGGAGATAGATGATTAGATAGATAGATAGATAGATAGATAGATAGATAGATAGATAGATAGATAGATAGATAGATAGATAGATAGATCTTCCATGGCAACCTCTCTCTCTCTCTCTCTCTCTTACACACATACACACACACACACACACTCACACTCACAGAGAGAGAGAGATAGACACCCCAAGGGGGGGGGAGAGAGAGAGAGAGAGAGAGAGAGAGAGAGAGAGAGAGAGAGAGAGAGAGAGAGAGAGAGACTGGATCCAAGCAACAGACAGATCTCCTTTATCTCTGATTATGGTCTGATCCCCCTTGGAATTTGCATTGTGTCTCCTTGTTTGTCACTTCTTGTTCTTCCCCCAAACCGGCTGAGATAGAGAAAAGGTGCTAATCCCTCAGTAATTAACACCCCGTTGAAAAGGTCAACCTGAGGGTAAACGAGAGGGTTTTATTTGGAGAGTTTTCAGAGAGATTCCTCCTTTCTCATTAAAGCCAGGGGAAATCCTGAAGGACTCCAGAACGCCTTACTTGCGGATGGGAATAAAGAATATCTGCCATTGTCCAACCCTATTCCATTCTATTGTAGGAGCCCATTTAAGTATAAACCAAGGGTAAACAGAGCTCAGAACCAAAAGGAGAGCTCCTTCACAGGACTGTCATTTTTCTCCTCGCCATACAGTTCTTTCTAGGGGTCAACTACCCAACTGGCCGTATTAAACTGTAAAAATTACAACATTATATTTTTAAAAAATTATAAAATTATAAAAGATCGTGGCATTCAGCCCTCTCAATTCCTGGCAAAGAGATGGGGAAGAAATGGAGGTAGTGACGTATTTTATTTTCCTGGGCTCCAAGATCACCGCCGATGGGGACTGCAGCCAAGAAATTAAAAGACGCTTGCTCCTGGGGAAGAAAGCTGTGGCAAATCTAGACAGCGTACTAAAAAGCAGAGACATCACCCTGCCAACAAAAGCGCGTAAAGTCAAGGTGATGGGTTTCCCAGTTGCAGTGGATGGCTGTGAAAGTTCACAGAACATAGAATAATAGGATTGAAAGGGACCTTGGAGGTCTTCTATTGCAACATCTTGTTCAAGCAGGAGATTCTGTACTATTTCAGAGAAATGGCTCAGCAGTCTCTTCTTAAAAACCTCCAGAAATGGAGCAGCCACAACTATAGAATAATAGAATAGAATAGAATAACAGAGTTGGAAGGGACCTTGGAGGTCTTCTAGTCCAACCCCTTGCTTAGGGAGGAAACCCTACACCACTTCAGACAAATGGTGATCCAACATCTTCTTTAAAAATTCCAGTGTTGGAGCATTCACAACTTCTGGAGCCAAGTTGTCCCACTGATTAATTGTTCTGACTGTCAGGAAATTTCTCCTTAGTTCTACGTTGCTTCTCTCCTTGATGAGTTTCCACCCATTGTTTCTTGTCCTGCCTTCAGGTGCTTGGAGACTAGCTTGACTCCCTCTTCTTTGGGGCAGTCCCTGAGATATTGGAAGACTGCTATCATGTCTCCACTAGTCCTTCTTTTTATTAAACTAGACCTACCCAGTTCCTGCAACCGTTCATCGTATGTTTCATCCTCCAGTCCCCTCAACATCTTTGTTGCTCTTCTCTTCACTCTTTCTAGAGTCTCCATATCTTTTTTTACATGCGACTAAATGCAGTATTCCAATTTTACTCCTCCTCAACTAAAGGAGCATCACTCTGCGTACAGAAATTTAAAAAATGCTGGCTGGGTCTTAGGAATCTTCTCAAGAGCTGGTCCTATTTGTTGGAAATTCCCTTCCCGTGGGGAAATTGCTGCACTAGGAATGTGTACGCCAAACCCTGCTTCATTTCACATCCTCCTAGTTGAAACAGTTCCTCTCCCCTTCCACCACAGGTTTACATCTCTTGGCTCCTATGAATATATCCATAATTCTACTTTGTGTCAAGCTTGAGAAATTCTGCCTTCTCGAGCTGGACATGTAGCCTGTCCAGGGAGCATTCATCTTACCAGGTTTAATCTCTCTCATTTTCAGGGGCTCCCCAAGGTCTTAGGAAGAGGAGAGAAAGGTATTTCCGCTCATCTATCTCCTAATCCTTTGGAGGTGCCGGGAATAGGACCTGGGACTACCCATATTCATGTTGTTTCTTGTGCCACGGAGCGATTCTTCACTTTCTTCCTTCAACTGAATCAAATACTCAACAGCATTGGCTATCGTGGGAAGGGAAGCTCCAAAGTATGGTTTATTTCTTAAATGTATGGACGGTCAAAGGGGAGTTAAAGGATGTTTCCAAACTGATCAATCAATGTTAGGGTGTTTTTCCTAGTAACTGGAAATGTGTTCTTATTTGATTTTGCTTTGATCAGCCTCCAACCTTTGGATGACAATCGGAAGGGACTCTCTAGGCCATTGAAGAGTTTGCAAAGCTTCCAATACTAACAGGATAACACAGTTGGAAGGGACCTTGGAGGTCTACTAGACTGACCCCTTGCTCAAGCAGGAAACCCTATACCATGGACAGATGGCTGTCCAGTCTTTTCTTAAAAACCTCCAGTGATAAAGCACTCACGACATCTGGAGGCAAGTTGTTCCACTGGTTAATTGTCCTCACTGTTAGGAAATTCCTCCTTAATTCCAGGTTGCTTCTCTCCTTGGTTAGTTTCCATCCATTGTTTCTTGTCTTCTGATGCTTTGGAAAATAAAGTGACCCCCTCTTCTTTGTGACGGCCCCTCAAATACTGGAATACTGCAATCATGTCACCCCTAGTCCTTCTTTTCTCTTGACTGGCCATCACCCAACTCTTACAACTGTATTTCATGTGTTTTTGTCTCTACACCCTTAATCATCTTACTTGCACTTCTTTGCACTTTTTCCAAAGAAAAGAAGCAATAGGCGATGTGTCACTTTGCAGTAATAATCAAAAGATGAAAATGAATGCACTTGTTGTTGTTGTTCATCGTGAAGTTGTGTCCGACCCATCGTGACCCCATGGACAACATTCCTCCAGGCCTTCCTGTCCTCTACCATCCTCTGGAGTCCATTGAAGCTCACACCAAATGCTTCAGTGACTCCATCCAGCCACCTCGTTCTCTGCCGTCCCCTTCTTCTTTTGCCCTCAGTCGTTCCCAGCATGAGGCTCTTCTCCAGGGAGTCCTTCCTTCTCATTAGGTGGCCAAAGTGTTTGAGTTTCATCCTCAGGATCTGGCCTTCTCAAGAGCAGTCAGGGTTGATCTCCTCTAGGACTGACCGGTTGGCTCGCCTTGCAGTCCAAGGGACTCGCAGGAGTCTTCTCCAGCCCCAGAGTTCAAAGGCCTCCATTCTTTGGTGCTCAGCCCTCCTTATGGTCCAACTTTCCCAGCCATTCATTGCAACTGGGAATGTATGGCTTTGGAAGTTGGACCATAAGAAAGGCTGAGCGCCAAAGAATGGAGGCCTTTGAACTATGGTGCTGGAGAAGACTTCTGAAAACCCCATGGATAGTTCCAAAAGGAATGCACTTGACCCAATACTAAATAAAGTCAGGAAGACCTTTTTCTGCATAGTCTACATTTATTTATTTATTTATTTATTTATTTATTTATTTATTTATTTATTTATTTATTTATTTTATTAATCATATTTCTATGCCACCCACTCTCCAAGGACTCTGGGCGGCTTACAACAATCAACAGTATACTAAACAGCATATTGCCCCCAACAATCTGGGTCCTCAATTTACCATCTCAGAAGAATAAAAGGCTGAGTCGACCTTGAGCCGGTGAGATTTGATCTCTGAACTAGCAGTCAGCTGAAGTACCTGTAGTACAGGACTCTAGCCACTGCGCCACTCGGCTCTTCTTCTCTTCGTTTGGCAACCACAGGCCATGGACATCTGTCCTAAAGGCCTACCCTGATGGCCCCATTCCGAGGGATGATGATGAACTGTAACTTCTTCTTCATGATCAGCCTCACTTCCACAACAACACAGGCACAGCAAGCGGGGGAAACAATTCCAATGTGACAACCCAAGAGAAGAAGGAGGTCCTTCTCTAGTCATGTAACCAATTATTAAAAAATTGAGTCTTTGGTCTTCAACCCACCAGCAGAAGATGGTCAACACTGAAGGTTTTCAGGGCTATCACGGAAGGCGCCCATCAACCCTGCTGCTTGCTTAAATTTTTGATGTGGCTGGTCCAACCTAGCTTTCAGGAGCCTCTTCTACCTCGACCACCACCAAACACCCTTCCCCCGCCCATCCCAACATACCCCATTCTCCTCTCCCTGGTGCACCCTTTCTGTCTTTTCCATCCCTTCCTCGGTCAGACCCAGAACATTAGCACAATTAGCACGAGCCCACTGGCGCCAATTAGCAGCCAATACCGTCTCTGTGGTGGGAGGGGGGCTAGAGGCACGGGGCGGGGGGGGTGTCCCTATGTCTCCAGCCTGCCTTCACACTCAATTACTTTAAGTGGAGTCTCTGAGCTGCGGTTGGTTGGTCAGTTGTTGCAGTAATTGTGTCTTCGCCGTTGCTTCAGGCGCTCTGCTCCCGGTCGCTCCGATACTCTCTTTATTGACTCTCTGCCTTGTTCGCTTACATCAACACACTTCTTCAAAGGGAAAAAAGGGGGGAGGAGGAGGAAGAAGAGAAGAGGTAGGGGGAGAAAGAGCGGAGGGGGGAAAAGGAGAGAGACTTGACGTCTTAATCTGAAGTTTCAGAGAAGGCTCTATGGAGATCCAGCAAATGAGTCTCTTGCTCGTGAAAGATTTGGCGGGCCTTGTGTTGGTTTTAATTCTCACATCTGTCTGACAGCTTCGCACCACTTTTTCAAGCTGAGATGTTAAGAGGGTTCTGCTCTTGGAAAGCCCATAAGCTCCGAAGTGGTTAATTACTGGTCCTTTGTGCTTGAGAAAACAGGGCCAGGATTCAAAGAGGTTGAAGGATTGTTCACATATTCCTCAGGCAGACAATATTTTTTTCCCTCATCTTTTCTTTCATAGGGGTTTAGATTTTCTCTCCTTTTTGCCTCTCTTTTCTCTTTCTTTTTTATGAATCCCTTTGTCATGCCAGAAATCTTGTTCAGAAATCTTGCTCAGCTCTGCTTCAAAGACTCCATCCAGCCACCTCGTTCTCCACCGTCCCCTTCTTCTTTTGCCCTCCATCATTCCCAGCATTAGGCTCTTCTCCAGGGAGTCCTTCCTTCTCATTAGGTGGCCAAAGTATTTGAGTTTCCTCTTCAGGATCTGGCCTTCTAAAGAGCAGTCAGGGTTGATCTCCTCTAGGACTGACCGGTTGGATCGCCTTGCAGTCCAAAGGACTCGCAGGAGTCTTCTCCAGCACCAGAGTTCAAAGGCCTCCATTCTTTGGCGCTCAGCCTTCCCTATGATCCAACTTTCACAGCCATCCATTGCAACTGGGAAAACCATAGCCTTGACTATACATACTTTTGTTGGCAGGGTGATGTCTCTATTCATATAATAATAATTTTCATATAATAATGATAAGTTCAGCAACCTTAGCTTGAACCTTAGCTGAGACAACCAGGAAGCATTGAGACCCAATAGGCTAATAGGCCATGCCTAGTTAACTGTGGCTAAACATTTCCACAACCAGTCTTAAGAAAGGAATATACCCAAACTCTCCTTGCAGAACCAATGGGGAAAACATCCTAAGCAATTAATATCGCTATGACCAAAATATTTACAGAAGACACGTTGAGCCAAGTACAGGTGCTACAAGAAAAGTCCACCTTTCCCACCATTTCATTTCAGGAGACTTTTAACTGCTGGAGGGTCATCTTTAAAACATAGTAAGATAGCATCAGAATTTAGGATCGAAGATCTAAAGGAGGAATTCAGCGAGGTAGGAATTTTCTCACAGGCTGTCTTTTGAAAGAAAGAATAAAGCCCCTCCAGCATCAGAGTCACCATTCTTCAACTTTGGTGCTACTTTCTCCCATACTTACTGTTGACTATTATCTGCAAATTGATAATCTATCTTGATGCCATCCAAAGCCTGTTTACACAGTTGCAATGATTAAAGGACTGGAGCAGCTTCTCACCCTTGAAATAAAGATTACAACTGCTGAGATTTTTTTTTTCTTAGAAGTGGAGAAGAAGGAAGTGAGGTGAGACATGGATAAGAGTTTTCGAACTTAAAAGTAGCTTGAGAGTAGATGTTTATCTTTCTCCTATTTTTGAAGTCCTGGAACACCCCTGAAGTGGCTTTTCTAGTTAAAAAAAACATCTAGACTATTGGTCTTTAGCCAATAGTTTTCCACCATACCTGAAGAAAAGGAACAGAAGGAATAGATCAGACATTCAGCCCTTGATTATCAATGGAGACCAAGTGGATCATTTACTTCATCTCCATGGACATTAGCAGAACTACAGACATGAAAACTGGATGGGGGGGGGGGATTTCCACAGTGAATTACTGCAGAATTATAGAATAAAAGAGTTGGAAGGGACCTTGGAGGTCTTCTAGTCCAATACTTGCTCTATATTATTTGGACAGATGGTTGTCCAATCTCTTCCTGAAAGCCTCCAGTGATGGAGAACCCATACCATATGGTGCTTCAAGTTTCATGAAAATACAAAATATACAAATGTAAGATTGGTTATAAAGAAAATATACCTTAGGCAGGTTTACCAAAAAAAAAAATTCAAGTCCTGTTCTTGGTTCATAGACATCTACCTAGCTACCATGAAAAAGAGGCTGCTAACTAAATAGATTGTTTTCTCAGTTGCAATGTATGGCTGTGAAAGTTGGACCATAAGGAAGGCTGAGCGCCAAAGAATGGAGGCCTTTGAACTCTGGGGCTGGAGAAGACTCCTGCAAGTCCCTTGGACTGCAAAGTGATCCAACCGATCAGTCCTAGAGGAGATCAACTTAATGAGAAGGAAGGACTCCCCGAAGAAGAGCTGGGAACGATGGAGGGCAAAAGAAGAAGGGGATGGCAGAGAACAAGGTGGCTGGATGGAGTCACTGAAGCAGAGTTTAAATGGACTCCAGAGGATGGTAGAGTACAGGAAGGCCTGGAGGAAAGTTGTCCATGGGGTCACGATGGGTCGGACATGACTTCGCAACTAACAACAACAACTAAATAGACTTTACAACTCAGGATGTCTTTTGTTAAGGTCTTCCATGTGGAAATCCACTGGTTGTCAGTAATCATAAAGAACTCCAAATGTGATCAGGTAAAATCATAGTCACAGCTAAATTATTAATTTTATTAAGAAAATTGATATGGCTGACCAATGGTAATAACTCATGGTAATTCCAGGCTACTTGCAAATATAAAGCCCCAATAAACTGCTGACAACAATTGACCAACCACATGAGGGGCACCATATCATCCTGTGGTCCTCAAAACCATGTCCTCATGGCCTCTTGAAAGAGTGTCAAGGTGGGGGCCAATCTTATTACTGCAGGGTTGATGTTCCACAGGGAGGGAACCGCCACAGAGAAGATCTTTCTTTTTGGTCCCACTAGATGGACCTCTTTAAGAATAGGGACTCATAACATTCCCTGTCTCCCTGCTTTGATGGGCGAGGTAGATATGACTGGGTAAAGAAAGTCCTTCAGATAACCTAGACTTCTCTTCTCTTCTCTTCTCTTCTCTTCTCTTCTCTTCTCTTCTCTTCTCTTCTCTTCTCTTCTCTTCCCTTCTCATTCCTTCTCTTCTCTTCTCTTTTTTCTTTTCTTTTCTTTTCTTCTCTTTTCTCTTCTCCTCTCTTCTCCTCTCCCCTCCCCTCCCCTCCCCTTCTCTTCCCTTCCCTTCCCTTCCCATCCCATCCCATCCCATCGTATTCTATTCTATTCTATTCTATTCTATTCTATTCTATTCTATTCTATTCTATTCTATTCTATTCTATTCTATTCTATTCTATTCTGTCTCAGTTACAACCAAAATGGACTTTCTCCTTAAGCTAAGCATTGAGAGATAGAAATTACAATCCTTGGATCAAAAGGAAGAGAATTGACCTTTCTGTTTGGTTTACATCAGCTATGATGGACAAGGGAACAGACAATAAAACTTACTTGCAAACACCTGAGCGCCAAAAAAGAAGAGATCACCGCTGATGGAGGCCATCCGTTTCCTGCTGACCCATAAACCAAGAAGGAAAGGGATTCATGCCCCCTTCTAAATGCAACACAAGTGTATCTCCGACACATCTTTTCAGCACTTAAAACAACCCCAGCAGGCTCTACGCAAGATTTTCCAGGTGAGCACTTCGGTTCTCCCTGCCATGTCACTGGCTCATCCTTCGCCACTCCGGCACAGTAGGAGCAGCTAATTGACACAGTTTTTTTTCCCCTCACGCTTGGAGTTCCCTCAAGTTGACCTCCCTGGGCTTGTGGTGTATCAAATCCAGGAGAGTATATTTAGGGCTGGGTCAACGGATAGTGTTAAAAGCCTTTCTCGTCTCCTGCTAGTAATGTAGGCTCCAAGTGGCAAGTGCAAGTGAAAACATTTCAAGTTGATTCTCATGGAGGTGACATTTCCCGGAACAGGGAACATTGGAAGATGCATCCGTTACATACTCACCCCCCAAAAAGGGATACGCATGAGCTACCAACTTGAGCGTGTGAATTTTGATCAGTGTGAACAAGGCATGTTCTTATATTCCCTTCTGCCTTCTGGTTTCCTTCCCCCATTAAATGATATCTCTTCATATTACAAGCTATTTGCTTGTTTGACGATTTGGCAAATATATGTGTGTGTGTGTGTGTGTGTGTGTGTGTGTGTGTCTTCTCAAGTTTTCGCGGGTGTGTGTATGTAAAAAGTTAAAATCTCAGGTCTTTTCCCGCATCATTTAAAAGTTTGTTAGTTAAAATGCTTAAAAAGACAGTTAGTAATAGGGAACCAGAGAAAGCTGGGCCATTAACACGCAGTCAGGCTGCAGCTAGGATAATGAAGCAGGACCCATAACTTCTAAACTGATAGTAAAGGCCAGAAGATGACAAGGTAAAGAGATTTTAACTTTTTATATGCATATATACATATACATATACACATACACATATATATGTGTGTGTGTGTGTGTGTGTTGTAATAGACTTGAGGCACATTTCAGATATCACTGTCTTTATTAAGAGAGCAGGGGGGGGGGGGGAACACCCAGTGATTCTAACAATATAGATTTTCCTTCCATAATAATGTTATGAGCCTTGAAGCTAAAGAGGTGTGGTTTGTTTTTTTTTTTAATCACCTTAAAAACACTCATAGGAGATATAAGGTATTTCACCCAGGATGTTACTCTAGAATTGTGCTTTGGCTCATAAAATGTCTCCAGTAATGTCTCCAACTCCCTGGTCCTGCAGAAATTATCATATAAAAGCCAACTCCATCAAAGGGTCAATCTTAGTACAGTCAACATTGTTGTAGATCCCTGTGTCAGCGTTCCAGAAAAAAAAAAACCCAACTCCAAGTAAAACTCTGAAGCAAGCATTTTACAAAGTTCTATTTACTAGAATACTGGGGCAACGTCTCTCTATAATTCATCCTAGTTGAGTGTTGTCCATGGTCCTGAACTCAGTATTTAAAGATTTGGCTTGGCTCAAACCTGACTAGGCATATCTGTGTGACTTGATCAGCTCAAAAAAAAAACAAAACAAAACAAAACAAAACAAAATGTTTGACCCAACTGCTCCCCTTTCACCTGAAAGCCTCAAGCCCCAAAGGAATAGGGCACCAAGGTCATTACTATCCTGTACCAAGGCTTGTCAATTGATTTGTTTGGGGAACTGCATTATCAAACAGCTGGCAGGCCTTGACAAATCAATCCTGAGGTGCAGTTGACTTGACGGATGATTACAGAGCTAAGTTTAAAATAAAGGCATTTGGAATATGTATTTTTAGGTAAAACAGCTCATTGGAAGAGAGCTCGGGGGGGGGGGAGCTGGAACGTTCCCAATTAAATTATAATGGGACGGAATTGAAGACTTTGCTAGGAAGGAGCGAGGGAGGGCAAGAAGGAGAAGGGGAAGGAAGGAAGGAAGGAAGGAAGGAAGGAAGGAAGGAAGGAAGGAAGGGGGAAAGGAGGGAGGGAGGGAAAGGGAAAGGAGAAGGAGAAGGAAGGAAGGGAAGGGAAGGGAAAGAAGGAGAAGGGGAAGGAAGGAAGGAAGTAGAAGAGGAAGAGGAGGAAGAAGGGGGAGGAGGAGGGGAGGAGGGAGGGAGGGAAAGGGGAAGAAGGAGAAGGAAGGAAGGAGAAGAAATGGAAGGAAGGAGGGAGGGAAGGAAGGAGAAGAGGAGGAGAAGGAGGACAGGGAAGAAGAAGAAGAAGGAGAAGGAGAAGGAGAAGGAGAAGGAGAAGGAGGAGAAGGAGAAGGAGAAGGAGAGGAGGAGGAGGAGGAGGAGGAAGAAGAAGTGGAGGAGGAGGAAGAGAAGGAGCCCAGGGTCCCATATTGCAATCAATTGAGCATGTGTGCTCAGACAGACTGCATGTCTACTGCATTCTCTTACCCAGGCCTTGGGGGGGCCAGTGGGGAGAAAGACAGTCTTCAGCCACCCGTCACACAGCCGCCCCTAATGGAGAGGGTGCTGGCGCCGCCAACTGCGGAAGGCCGCGCTAACAGATGAAGCTGTCATCAGACCCACCTCTGGGGGCCCAGAGGCCTGCCTCGCAATGGAGTTGCCTCCGTCACTCACGCGCCAGCTCACTAATTGCCCGCCGTGGAGAAGACGGCACTTTTAAGTGCTACCGTTATCATCAATAATGGGATATGAGATGCCTCCTTTCCTGCATGGCATTGATCTGTTCCAATCTCCGGCTGCTGCTGCTGCTGCTGTTGTTATTATGTGTGTTTTTCTTCCCTCCTGCTGTTTCTCCCCGACACATGGACCTCTACCCACCACGCACTCTCCCTCTCCCGTTAAAGGGTTTGCTAGGCCCGTGTTTACTCTGAGTGGTCCTTACGTGCTAATTGTTACACCAGAAGATTGATTGGCGATGGGAAGGCTTGCCAAGAAACATCTCCCTTCTCTTAGAAAGGGGTGTGTAGAGGAAAGAAGGGGAACCCTATTGGTTCCTTCTGTTGGAGCCCTCTTCCCCTTCCTTCCTTTTCATTACTCTCATCTTCCCTCCTTCCTTCCTTCCTCCTTTCTCTCTCCCTTCAGCCCCCTTGCTTCTTCTCCTTTCTCTCTTTAACTTCCTTCTTTACTTCCTTCTTTCTCTCTCCCTTCAGCCATCTTGCTTCTTCTCCTTCCTAACTTCCTTCCTTCTTCCTATTTCCTTTCCACTTTCTCTTTCCCTTCAGCCCTCTTGCTTCTTCTCCTTTCTCTCTTTAACTTCCTTCTTTCCTTTCTTCCTTCCTACCTTCCTTTCTTCTTTCTCTTTCCCTTCAGCCCTCTTGCTTCTTCTCCTTTCTCTCTTTAACTTCCTTCTTTCCTTTCTTCCTTCCTACCTTCCTTTCTTCTTTCTCTTTCCCTTCAGCCCTCTTGCTTCTTCTCCTTTCTCTCTTTAACTTCCTTCTTTCCTTCCTTACTTTCTTCTTTCTCTTTCCCTTCAGCCCCCTTGCTTCTTCTCCTTTCTCTCTTTAACTTCCTTCTTTCCTTCCTTACTTCCTTCCTTCCTTCTTCCTATTTCCTTTCCACTTTCTCCCTCCCTTCAGCCCTCTTGCTTCTTCTCCTTCCTAATTTCCTGCCTTCCTTCCCTCCTTCCTTCCTTCCTTCTTAACTTCCTAACTTCCTAACTTCTTTCTCCCTCCCTTCAGCCCTCTTGTTTCTTCTCCTTTCTCTCTTTAACTTCCTTCCTTCCTTCCTTCCTTCCTTCCTTCCTTCCTTCCTTCCTTCCTTCCTTCCTTCCTTCCTTCCTTCGCCATTGATTGTTCGGAGTGCCAAATCCCACCCCTGGAGTTGATACAAGTCCCGTTCCACATTTTTCAGGCAAAAAGCCCAACCTCAGCTGGGAACCGTCCTGAAAATATCAACATACCTATTGCTAAATTAGCAGACTCGTCCCTTCCCCTATTCGAAGAAAAATGAGTTGCCAAGATGCTAATAAAAAAACAAAAAAACCCTTCAGGAAATAGACTGAGGGAGAGAGAGAGAGAGAGAGAGAGAGAGAGAGAGAGAGAGAGAGAGAGAGAGAGAGAGAGAGAGAGAGAGAGAGAGAGAGAGAGCAATCGTGGTTTAATTACTTACTTAAGAAGCTTCCAGCCTGTTTTTCCACCAACTGAGCCCTCAAGACAGCTTAGGAGATGTTACAATTTTCTTGACATTCATGGCTGTCTTAGCAATTACCCGTCATGATTAGGGAAGAACAGGGAGGTCAGCCCATTAGATCCAGGGTGCCAAATGGGTTGCTCCGGGCTTTGGCGGCAGCACCTGAATGCCTTTCAGGAGGCCTTTCCCCCTCCTCCCTCCCCCCCCCCCAATGAAAGCTTTTTGGCCAGGTTCATAATGCAAAAAGAAAGGAAACCATTTTTTGCATTCTGAACCGGAGTGAATTTATTTATTGAATTTATATGCCTCCCATCTCGCTCTCCAACCGTCGCTCATTTGCATCCGTTCACTGTAATCAAATCAAGCCCTCCTCATTTCTTCTCTTTGAAGCCAATCGCAACACTGGCTCCTAAAATAACTTGGCAAATTGGGGGTGGTGGGTGGGTGGGGGGAAATAGCCGTTAAAAAACTTGGTATAAGTTAGTTTAGTTTATTCAATTCGTATACCCCACTTCTCCTAGTGGACTCAGGGCGGTGCACAGCCAAGACTAAAACACATACCAATACAAAATTTTAAATTTTAAAAGAATTACATAACTTTGGCCCAAAATGTAAAACATTCGAACTAAAACCCATTGACAATTTTAAAAAGCTAAAACTAAAATGGGGGGAGGGGGGGCGTTTACACCAGCCCTGCTTGATGGAAAAGAAAAGTTTTTAGGGCACAGCGAAAGGCCCAAAGATCTGATATCCTTCGTATCTCTGGGGGCAAATCGTTCCAGAGGGCAGGAGCTGCCACAGAGAAGGCCCTCCCCCTGGGGGTCGCCAGCCGACATGGCCTGGCTGACGGCACCCCGAGGAGTCCCTCTCTGTGGGAGCATACTGGTCGGTGGGAGGCTATCGGCGGCAGAAGGCAAGTCCCACAAATAGTGGTTAGAGACTAGAAATAATGGATAATAAAAATAGGGGTGATGTTGAAAATAGAAAGAATGAATATGATAACGTATAGAACGTGTAAAACTAATATGATTATTAAGAAGTACAATGTAATTAAAAGAGAAAGGGACAAGAAGAAAATGGAATAGTTTAAAGGGAAACGGGGGAGAATGTAAATACCAGAAGATGGCCACAAAAAACACTTAATCTCTCCCCTGGCTCAAGCTGATGAAGGGAGGAGAACTTGTGGCTCAGAGGTTAATACAACTGCCTAATATGCAGGCAACTCAAGTTGGAATCTAAGTAAGAGTACGGCTAGCTGATGAGAGCTAAATAGCTTGAAATAGATCTATACGAGTCTCCCTTTATTTCTGTATCAGCAAAATATAAATTTAAATATAAATATATGTTGTGTGTTTTGTCATATTGTGTTATAATAAAAATTTTTAAAAAATTAAAAAGAAAAATTGGAATACTGCCACATTTGGAATCCTGCATTCAGTTTTGGTCGCCACAATGTATGTAAAAAAGATGTGGAGTTTCTAGAAAGAGTGCAGAGAAGAGCAAGGAAGAGGATTAGGGGGCTGGAGGATAAAACATATGAAGGACGGTTGCAGGAACTGGGTATGTCTAGTTTGATGAAAAGAAGGACTAGGGAAGACATGATAGCAGTCTTCCAATATCTCAGGGGCTGCCCCAAAGAAGAGGGAGTCAAGCTCTTCTCCAAAGCCCCTGAGGGCAGGACAAGAAGCAATGGGTGGAAACTCATCAAGGAGAGAAGCAACTTGGAACTAAGGAGAAATTTCCTGACAGAACAATTAATCAGCGGAACAGCTTGCCTCCAGAAGTTGTGAATGCTCCAACACTGGAAGTTTTTAAGAAGATGTTGGATAACCATTTGTCTGAATTAGTGTAGGGTTTCCTGCCTAAGCAGGAGGTTAGATTAGAAGACCTCCAAGGTCCCTTCCAACTCTGTTATTCTATTCTATTCTAAAAATTAAGAAAACCTGTTTGATTGCACATGCTACTCTACAAAGTAGATGGAGAAATCCTAAAACACATACATGTGTTTGTTGATGGATATCCTGATTTTGTTATTTTACATATAAGTTAACAGACCTTCCTTCTTCTATTCCCCCCCACAATAACTACCCTGAGAGGTGAGTTTGGCTGAATGAGAGAGAAAGAGACCAGCCCAAAGTCAACTAGCAATAGCCCTTAGACTTATATACCGTTTCACAGTGCTTTATGGCCCTCTCTAAGCAGTTTACAGAGCCAGCCTATGGCCCCCAATGACCTGGGTCCTCGTTTTACTGACCTTGGAAGGATGGAAGGCTGAGTTGACCTTAAGCCAGTGAGGATCGAACTGCT
>JAUDYJ010000014.1:11548157-11570657 GCA_030761175.1 Masticophis lateralis | reverse complement strand
CTTCAGGTGGGGAAGGGGAATAGAACGTCTAACTCCTTAGCATCAGAGTGTGTGAATATAATACTGTATATGAAATAGTAATGATCTGATGGTCATTTCAAAAAAATCCTTTCTTAGCGAGCACCTAGAAGCCAAGAGGAACATACATGCCAAATTTCAAGTTTGTAGGCTTCACCGTTCTGGAGATTTCACAGTGAGTGAATGATATTTGGCTTATAGATGGATGGATGGATGGATGGATGGATGGATGGATGGATGGATAGATAGATAGATAGATAGATAGATAGATAGATAGATAGATAGATAGATAGATAGATAGATAGATAAATTGTTCTCACTGTCAAGAAGTTCTCCTTAGCTCCAGGTTGGATCTTCCTCTGTTGAGCTTTCATCCTTTACTCCTTGTCCTGGCTATGGAGAGCAAGTCAACCCCCTGTCCCAAAGGCACATTTTCAGGAGGCAACTTCTTGGATGAGAAGCGAAACGCCTTCAAAGAACAAACAAGAAAGTCCAGTTGCCCCCTGAAAATGCACCTTTGGGACAACCATGACCTGGATGACTTGAGAATCTCTACAGACTTTAAGTCAAATCCCTCTTTTCTGTGCCAGTTCCTCAAGTACAGGAAGACTGCTATCATGTCACACCTAGTCCTTCTCTTCAATAGACTAGACACATCTAGTTCTCACAACTGTTCATGGTGCAGTTTAGCCTCCAGAGTCCCCTAATCATCTTTGTGGCTCTTCTCTGCACTCTTTCTAGAGTCTTGATATCTATCTATCTACCTATCTATCTATCTATCACAAGAACTGGCTGCAGTTTATTTGCATTTTCAAGAGGCTGAAGAAGCTAAGGCAAAGATTGAAGGCAAATGTGGTCCAGGCAGAAGAACATCATGGCTTCGCAATCTAAAGGACTGGTTTGGACAAAACTCAGCAAGCACTTTTTTGTGCCACCGTTGATAAAAATAGGATTGCCAACGATTGCCAACATCTGATGACGGATATGGAAGGAGGAGGAGGAGGAGGAGGAGGAGGAGGAGGAGGAGGAGGAGAAGAAGAAGAAGAAGAAGAAGAAGAAGAAGAAGAAGAAGAAGAAGAAGAAGAAGAAGAAGAAGAAGAAGAAGAAGAAGAAGAAGAAGAAGAAGAAGAAGAAGAAGAAGAAGAAGCAGCTAAAACTCCTTGGTTTCATAGAGCAGGTGAAGGTTTTGCAAACTACAGTGGCTGACTTCATTTAAGACGCAAAGCCGTAATGCAAACAAACCACATTTTAATGTGTTTTCTCAACCCATCTGGGGTGATGAGTTCACCGTTCAAGCTGTATTTTGTCTGATTCTCCGACCGAAACCATAACACCTGGATGAACATCCTCTATTCTTTGGGCATTCGCAAATTGAATTCTTTCCTAAGGCCCAGCCCTTCCCGCCAAGAGATCCTTCGTCCTTTTAGGGAGGGCCACATTGGATGTTTTGTTCCTAGGCTGCCATTTAACCTGGCTTAAGATTGGAGGAGCCAGGAGAGAGAAAAAAGAACTCCGGTGAAAGAGAAACATGACTGCAGCCAGCTCTGAGTTGGAAGCTAAAAGCAATTATCTCCTTCTGTTGTCTTTTTCCTCCCCACTTCAACCCAGATGGGGGAAGTGTGGGGGGGGCGGGAAGAGAGGAAATTGGTCCAAAGAACTGCAGGGAAAGACAATCATAACCCTCCCTCTCTTTCCACTGCAAACAGACACAACCCACTTCTGAAGGAATTATTGAAATTGGCTGCTCTGGATAATAAAGTCCCGGGAGCATTGAGGCAATGCCAGAAGTGCCCCCTCTTCTAATGACCAGGGAGACGCCAGCTCGAGGGGGCTGCAGCCAGTGTTAAATTAGCAAGGAAGGCCATCTGAAGTGGCCTGACTCTACCATAAACTGCTTTAAGTGTCTCTTTTATTAAATTACACAACTTGCTTGGAGTCAGGCCTCCCTCACTGCCACATCTGGGACTGTCTGCATGCCAGCAAACTCCTGGCATTCCTGCGGGAGGTCTGGGCTCCTGGGTAATGGACAATGCTAATAATCAGGGACATGGGGATTTTGCACGGGGTGAGGGGGGACGGGAGGAGGAGAAAGTCAATCTTAAACTACCATCAGCAAGAGCTTCCTTGCCACAGCAGGGTCTCCGAAAGGGCTGACGTGGAGTTGAAAACAAGAGGAGACCACCTGGTCTGAAGGATACTAACAATAGCAATAGCACTTAGACATATATATCTCTCCTCTTCATGGTGCTTTTACAGCCCTGACTTACAGAGTCAGCCTCTTGCCCCCCAACAATCTGGGTCCTCATTTGACCCACCTCGGAAGGATGGAAGGCTAAGTCAACCTTGAGCCAGTTAGAATCGAACTACAGGCACTGGGCAGAATTAGCTTGCAGTACTGCATTCTGACCACTGTGCCACGAGGAAAAAGAATGAGAAAGGGAAGGACCCTACAACTCTGATAATCTCCTTAGAATGGTTGTAAACCGAGGATTACCTGTATTTACGTCGATCAGAGTCCTTTCGGAGACCCAGCTGTGACAAGGAAGCTCCGACCCAGATCGGATCCTGCAAAAATCGCATCTTCGTATTTAATACAGAAAAGGGATGAAGCGAGCATGGTTTTTTCCCCTCCTTCCTTCTCTCTCCTAAGCAGGTTTTCGATCTTCCACTATGATCATCATTAGTTGTTGTTTTTTTCCCCTCTTGCTTTGCCTGGCCTTAATCCCAGTTATCTCCAGTTGAAGGGTATCAACAGGCCTTCACCTACCATCGCAGTTCCTAAGCTGACATGCCGGCATCCTGTTGAACTATTGCTTCTGACATCCATACCTAATTAAACTTGCTGGATGCAGAGGATGAGATTTGTAATGAGAGATGCTTGGGTTGATGGACTACTGGTTAAGAGCAGAACAGTTTTTCTTCTTTTTTTTTTTGAAAAGTTTTTTCAGTTTTATTTTTTTATACACAGAATATAAAATGTACATTTTCTTATACATAATTAATTGTGTGTGTGTGTGTGTCTGTGTGTTTCTTTTAGCCAGGTTTTTCCTACATAACCAAGATTTTTCTGCAACCCTAGTTGAGTGAAATCACATGTGATTTCTGCAACCCTAATTGAGTGAAATCCTAGTTGAGCAACCCTAGTTGAGTGAAATCACATGTGATTTCTGCAGAAAAATCTTGGTTACGTAGGGAAAACCTGGCTAAAAGAAAAGCACACATAAAACCTACGAAAAGTAAGAAAATAGATACTGTACCTTTACAGGGAGGATACATGAGATGTGGGTGTGGCTTACTGATGATGGCTAACGAGCCAGAAATAGATCTATATAAGTCTCTCACTAGGCAGCATATGGCTTGCTGACTGCCAGAAGGAAAGAAAAAAAAGCCCAGAAACTAGTGAATGTGATTTCACTGAGCTGGGGTTCACTTTATAAGGCCTTGGTAAGGCCACACTTGGAATACTGCATCCGGTTTTGGTCGCCCGATGTAAAAAAGATGTGGAGACTCTAGAAAGAGTGCAGAGAAGAGCAACCAAGAGGATTAGGAGGCTAAAACATATGAAGAATGGTTGCAGGAACTATTCTACAGAGGCCTTGGGCACCTTGGCTACTTCCTCTCCATCTGTCCCATTTAACTTTTAGAGGTATTCAGACATCTGGAAGCCAACAAGGACAGAGTAGAAAGCACCAGTGTTTTCTCTGGTATTCTATTCTATTTCCTAATGTGGTAGGAAAACCCAGGTGAGCTGCATCTAATTTCCTCCAAAATTGTTTGGACTCTGAAGGTCTCTTTTGACCTTCTGAAAATTGCCCCCCTTGATTGACTTTTGGCAATCACTGGCAGGAAGTTGGCCAGGCCAATCAACGCCAAGGCGACTAAATTATCCAAACTTCCTTCTTCTACCAAGGTCAGGAAGTGGCAGCTCAGAGCTTCAATGAGGTCACAATGTTTTGGATGCTTTTGGCCTCCGATGCCTGCAGGTTATACGAAAGAGTCCGGAAATCACCATTGGGATGTCGAACACCTGATTCCTGGTCTAAGCGAGATTGTGAAGTCCTCTCCCCCAAACAACACCACTTGTTTGTTGGTCTGGAAAACCTGGGAAGAGTTAGTGGGCAAATACGTAACTTGGTGGAGCCCAAGGATGTGATGTGTGTTTCTTCCTGGGACTCTCCTCTTGAAGCACCAGGTCAGCAGAGGCCAGGGGTCGCTTCCAACAGCACCTGCCCGGTGGAGATTGCAAGATTCCCGTGCAAGTTTTTTTTTTTTTTTAAGTTCGTGAAAGAGCATCTCCAAATTTAAACCATGAAAAATTTGAACCCCCCTGTTCTCCTGGCCTTCTGGAAAGGTCTAAGGAGCTGGGTCTTTTTTGCTTGGGGCTCACAAAGGGACCATGCAGCTGTGAGGCTGGTTGGTCCCCTGAAGACCCTTCTCCAGCCTCTTTGTTGTTGTTAGTTGCGAAGTCGTGTCTGACCCATCGTGACCCTGTGGACAACGTTCCTCCAGGCCTTCCTGTCCTCTACCATCCCCTGGAGTCCATTGAAGCTCTGCTTCTGGGACTCCATCCAGCCACCTCGTTCCCTGCCGTCCCGTTCTTCTTTTGCCCTCCATCGTTCCCAGCATTCGGCTCTTCTCCAGGGAGTCCTTTCTTCTCATTAGGTGGCCAAAGGATTTGAGTTTCCTCTTCAGGATCTGGCCTTCTAAAGAGCAGTCAGGGTTGATCTCCTCTAGGACTGACCGGTTGGATCGCCTTGCATCCAGCCTTTTAATGTTATTTTAATAGCACTGTATTTTTTATTTAATTTTTAATGTTCATTTATGACGGTTGCGGTATCCTTGGAATCATACGGTTCACTTTTGCGGCCTTCTGATGAAGAAAGTCAATAAGGAAACCAGATTCCCTTAATTAATCATGTTAATTAAGTAACCATGTTACTGACTTAACAACTGTGGCAAGAAGCGACATAAAATGGGGACGAAATTCACTTAACGACCATCTTGTTTAGCAATGTAAATGTGGGGCTCAGTTGTAATTGTAAGTCGCGTCCCTTAATTTAATTTTAACATGAATTTAAAATCAAATCGATGCCTTTTAATACGGAATTGTAACTACCCTCACCTCTTATTTAAATGTTATAGCCAGTTTTATATGCTTTAAGTATTTTGCTTCTCGGCCTCCCAGAGTCCCTCTAAGTCTGATGGATAATTAAGCAAAAAAACTTTTTTCTACCATGAGGAAGTGACCTGGCAGGAAGGAATAAAAATTAAACAACTAAGAATGGAAGGAATGTGGTGGCTCAGTGGCTAAGTTGCTTAGCTTCTCGATCGAAAGATCGGCAGTTCAGCGGTTCGAATCCCTAGCGCCACATAACAGGATGAGCTCCCGTGACTTGTCCCAGCTTCTGCCAACCTAGCAGTTCAAAAGCACATTAAAAAAATGCAAGTAGAAAAACAGGGACCACCTTTGGTGGGAAGGTAACAGCGTTCCGTGCGCCTTTGGTGTTGACTCATGCTGGCCACATGACCATGGAGACGTCTTCGGACAGCGCTGGCTCTTCGGCTTTGAAACGGAGATGAGCACCGCCTCCTAGAGTCAGGAACGACTAGCACATATGTGTGAGGGGATCCTTTATCTTTAAGGATGGAAGTCGTCTTCTCTCTTCGGTTCATCACCTCACCTGGGGTTTCAGAGCTTGGTCTTTGAAGCAGCTACCTTGAATCGCGACGTAACCATGACCTTTTCTGAGAGAGACGAGCAGCTCATGGCTTTCGCAAGGAGATAAGCCAGCCCAGGAGGTTCAAATCTATTCTTGACGTTGTCTGACAGCTCCAGGTCTTTGACCTGACTGACTAAACATAAAGAAGTCTGCCATGGGCCACCTTCTCTCCTTACAAGTTCTCCCGCGTAAAAAGAATATCGAGGACATAAGGTTAGCATGGCCTGACGGCTTGTCTTTCAGTGTTATGTCGCTGACACTGTTGCTGACTCACAAGCTCACATGCAACTCAGGTTACAAGACGAATGTCTGGCTTGGCATCCCTTCAGACCGAGCCCAATATTAAATGGGGTTTGCTCTATTGCAGGGGTCACCAACCTTTCGGACTGCAGGGACCACTAAATTCATAATTTTAAATCCCGCGGACCACTAATATGATCTGTCTAATGACTGGCTGGGTGGGCGTGGCTAGCTGATCATGTGACTGGGTGGGTGTGGCAAACTCAATGTCACTCACGTTGTGGGGCGCCTTGCCAGCCTCTACTCACCCCTCACCTCCCCGCCCGGACTCCTTAAGGCCCCAACAGGAAGCAGTTGTTGGAGCTAAGCAGCCACCACGAGAAAGAGTTGGCAAAACATCTCAGTTCAAATTGGATCTGGCCAAGAAGGAGGCTCAGCAGAAGCACCTCACTGAGGACTACGAGCATAGGCTTTCCAACAGAGGAAAGACCTGTGGGAGTGCAAGGCATTGTGATTAACACCAGCTGCCTGCAATTACTGTAAATTCGACTCTCACCAGGCTCAAGGTTGACTCAGCCTTCCATCCTTTCTAAGGTAGGTAAAATGAGGACCCAGTTTGTGGGGGCAATAAGCTGGCTTTGTATAAATATTCAAAAAGTATGAAGGCTATTGCTTAACGCATTGTAAGCCGCCCTGAGTCTCTGGAGAAGGACGGCATATAAATCAAATTTAAAAAAGAAAAAGAAAGAGGGGGAAGGAGGGAAGGACAGAGGAAAGGAGGGAGGGAGAGAAAAAGAGGGAAAGGAGGGAGAGAGATGGAAGGAGGGAGAGAAAAAGAGAGAGAGAAAGAGAGAGAGAGAGAGAGAGATGGTGGGGAGGGAGGGAGGGGTTTAAAAAGTTAATACTTGCAGATTCCATTCTTATTTTTGAACTCTTTAATCCAGACAGTTGGGCGCCCTTATATAGTCCGGAATCAGAAGCACTGATAATCCGGCTGTTTGATTTACAGCTCAGGCGGTCAAAGCGATCTCCTAATGAGAGCAACCTTGAGTGTCAATCTGTTTATTAAATGTCATAAACCAGCCGTCACCGTAGACGGAGCCATCCGATTTCTCTTTCATTCAGCTAATCTCGTTCTCGTCTTTCCCTCTGCCTGACCTCCTCTTTTCATTTAAAGAAATCCAGGGGTTTTGGACATTCTATTGACCTGGATCCCGTCTGGGGGCAAATGATCTGTGTTCACCTTTGATTTCTGTGGCCTCTAAAAGTTAATACTGTGTTTCTCCGAAAATAAGACCCGGTCTTTTTTTTTTGAACCCCGAAATAAGGGCTTGGCCTTATTTTCGGAGAGGTCTTGTTATTTTGGGGGGTATCAGGTAAGATGGAAGATGGCTCTTCCATCTTACCTGATTGCCAGCTCTGTCTCCCTAACCCTAACCGGAGGAAATGGCGGGGACCAGCTGAGCATGCGGGTAAATATTTTTGGAGAGGGCTTATTTTCAGGCAGGGCTTATTTTCAGGGGATGATTTATTTTCTGGGGAGGGCTTATTTTGGGGGAGGGCTTCATCACTTGAGACTTTCAAGAAAAGATTGGACTGCCATTTGTCAGAAATGGTGTAGAGTCCGCTGCTTGAGCTGGGGTTGGACTAGATGACGTATAAGGTCCCTTCCAACACTGTTAATCTATCTATCTATCTATCTATCTATCTATCTATCTATCTATCTATCTATCCATCCATCTATCCGTCCATCCGTCCATCCATCCATCCGTCCATCCGTCTATCCGTCCGTCCGTCCGTCCATCCATCCATCCATCCATCCATCCATCCATCCATCCATCCATCCATCTATCTATCTATCTATCTATCTATCTATCTTTCTATCTTTCTATCGTTTTCCCAATTGAACCAGCTTTCCTAGTTGAACCATCCTTCATTCCTGTACCTTCCATTTATTATATCCAAGTTGCAATCATTGCAAAGGCCCACAAGGTTGAAACGGGCCAAGAAACTGAGTCAAGCAGCTTCATGATTTCACAGGTTCCCCTTGTGGAAAACAGAATCATCGTAAGAAAAGAATTGGTCACCATCTCGCTCTGCTCCACGGCTGGTCGAGTTGAGAAAAACTCATGAATTAGTCAAACAGGGTGAATAAAAAACAAACATCGACCAAAGTTGAATCTCTTGCTTCTAGTAGCTTCTTGATGTCAAGCCTTGGCTTTAGATTTGCATAATAAAGCCAAGGCAGTTCTCGTTTGCATATTTTTGTTGCCTTCCCTCGAGGGATGTAAACAAACAGGAGCAGACAGAGGCATGGTATAAAACATGACATCTGTTTTCCTGTCTCCCCAAAATGGCCCTCTTGAGTCTTCTTCCCTTAAGCTACTACATTTACCTTATTCTGAGTTGCCTTCCTAACTCTCCAGTCAGTATCGATTAAGCAGTCGCAGAAGGAAGATGGAGATCCGGAGAACTCTTGTTCCGTCAGCAACCTTCCTTCATGTCCTGGAGGTCTATTCCCTACGTCCCAACGATGCAAGCTGGCTGGCTCCTGGCACCTTCGGAAGTCCGTCTTGGAGGCATGGACGTCGCCTTACCCTCGGCATGAGAATACTTAACAGCAAGCTGCCTCCTCAAGGCCCCTTCCTGTGGAAGGTGGGATGAAAACTGAAATCATTTCGCCAGCAGCTCCAGAACCTTGGATTATTAAACTGACATGCGGAGCTCTTTCTAAGGTGGATCATGCAACGAAAACTCTCTTTGTTTTTTGCAAGAAGTGGCTTTAGACCTTCTATTCACTCCGAAATCTTTTTGTTATCTTGTTAAAACAGCGGTCTGTTTTTTCTTCTCCAGGGATAGTCCAAGAAGAGGCGGATACTTTAGGAGTGGCATGAGAGATGTACAGCCTACAAGATCTGGTTCGCTCATGGTTGAACAAACTATGGCAAGGAATAGAAGAACTAACAGATTAACAGAATTGGAAGGGACCTTGTAAATCATCTAGCCCAAGGAGGAGACTCTACACCATTTCTGGCAAATGGCAATCCAGTTTCTTCTTGAAAGCTTCCAGGGATGAAGCTCCCACAACTTCTGAAGGGAACTTCCGTTCCATGGGTTGATTGTTCTCACTGTCAGAAAATTCCCCCTTATTTCCAGGTGGAATCTCTCCTTGATCACTTTCCATCCATTCTTCCGTGTCTGGCCTTCAGGTGCTTTGGAGAATAGCTTGACCCCCTCCTCTCTGTGGCAGCCCCTCAAATACTGGAAGACTGCTCTCATGTCTCCCCTGGTCCTTCTCTTCACTAGACTAGCCAGGCCCAGTTCCTGCATCCGTTTCAGAAGCTGGGCAGGCCTACATTCAGACTATAAGATGCACCCAAATTTTCACCCTCTTTTGGCGGGTAAAAAGGTGTGTCTTATAGTCCAAAAAATATGATACATTGCCTTCAGAAGTTGTGAATGTGTCACCATCGGTTTCCTGCAAATAAATGTCATCAATCATGGTCATATGGCCACAGAATTCTGCAAATGCCAAGTGCTCAAAATGCAATCACGTGAGTCAGAGCCGGGGGTGGGGGGGCTTGTTGATCGAAAGGTCAGCAGTTCAGCGGTTCAAATCCCTAGCGCCGCGTAATGGGGTAAGCTCCCATGACTTGTCCCAGCTTCTGCCAACCTAGCAGTTCAAAAGCAGGTTAAAAAAGGCAAGTAGAAAAATAGGGACCACCTTTGGTGGGAAGGGAACAGCGTTCCATGCACCTTTGGCATTGAGTCATGCCAGCCACAGGACCCCGGAGACGTCTTCGGACAGCGCTGGCTCTTCAGCTTTGAAACGGAGATAAGCACCGCCCCCTAGAGTCGGGAACGACTAGTACATATGTGCGAGGGGAACCTTTACCTTTACCTATATATGATTATAATGATGTTGATGATGATGTTTATATGTTAACACTTTGGACACCTAGAAAACACACTATTCAACTTAGAAATGGAATATGTGATATAAAACAATAAAAAATATATGTATAGAAAAAAAAGAAGAAAGTGTGGGAGAATGTAGCCTTCTTCTGGAAAAAATCAGAAAATTATCCATCCAGGGTTTTTTGGTGGGTTTTTTTTTAGCAATACATTTGGTGGAGATGTTAGATGATAGATAGATAGATAGATAGATAGATAGATAGATAGATAGATAGATAGATAGATAGATAGATAGATGATAGATAGATACCCAGCTTTAGTTCAACTGGTCATATATGCACAGCAGTCAATAATACCCTGGGAATATGCAGAATATTTTGCGTACAGCTATCTGTGGATGTCAAACATTCCTTCTTTTAAAAAAAACATTATACTTAAATAATTCAGGGGTGGGTGGAAATTTCTCCACCCTTCTATTGTCTACTTTTATTTAATTCTCTGTTTTGGGAGGTAGGTGGAGAAGGGTGGGAAGGGAACAGAAGGCAGAAATGCACACCCATCATTACACAAAGCTTTCTAATTTTAACACCTCCGATCCACCATCCATTAAGGTTTGAAGGCTTTCTTGTGTATGTCGTAGGGGTTTCCCCTCTCCCCACCCCCCCTCTCTCTAGCTCATAATTTCCCTAGATCCAGGAAGCCATTCTAATTTTCTGGGGTCAAAGTTGACAACTATTGTAGCTTTCTTCCTTCTTCCAAGTATTAAATCTGGAAACGGTGGAATCGGCCATTGTATGAAATGTCACCTCCTCTGATAACCTTGTGTTATTTTTGTCTCCATCCCAAGCCATCCAAAATAACCAGCCAAAAAGGGAAAAGAGCTATGGAACAATTGATTCCTAAATGCAGAAGTGTTTGGACTTCTTTCCTTCAGTTTAAAAAAAATAATAATAAATTGGTTACGATGAACGTGGCTTGCCTTATTTATCCACATTGTTGGACCATCCAAGGATCTTTATTTCTAATGTATCTTCAGCATATAGTAGGGACTGCGAACCTTTTCAGCATCAAGTGGCCAAACTGGAACATGCGTGTGTGTGCTCACACCGGAGCACCAGAAGTCCAAAGATTAGCTAGTCGGCATGCACATGCTGGTTTTTTGGCCATTTTTCCAGGCGTTTTCTGGGCCATTTTCAGGCTATTTTTCAGGCCATTTTCAGGCTGTTTTTTGGGTCGTTTTCAGGCTGTTTTGGGGGCCATTTTCAGGCCATTTTCCGGTGCTCCAGCGCCAGAGGTGGGTTTCAGCAGGTTCCGACCAGTTCTGGAGAACCAATAGTGGAAATTTTGAGTCGTTCAGAGAACCAGTAGTAAAAACTCTGACTGGCTCCACCCCCATCTATTCTCTGCCTCTCGAGTCCCGGCTGATTGGGAGGAAATGGGGATTTTACAGTATCCTTCCCCTGGAGTGGGGTGGGAATGGGGATTTTGCAATATTGTTCCTCCTGGTGTGATGGGAATAGAGATTTTGCAGTATCCTTCCCCTGGAGTGGGGAGGGAATGGGGATTTTGCAGTATCCTTCCCCTGGAGTGGGGTGGGAATGGAGATTTTGCAATATCCTTCCCCCCAGGAGTGGGGAGGGAATGGAGATTTTGCAGTATCCTTCCCCTGCCACGGCCACAAAACCACGCCCACAGAACCAGTAGTAAAAAAAATTGGATTCACCACTGGGGAGGACCTTTCTTGAACTTAGTAGTTTTTCCCCCTCCAATATACATTTTGGATACTTAAGAAGTAAGCACACAACTTCTTTATAAAGTTTAATAGTTCCCCTAAGGATCAAAAGACATGGTGGTTGTGGGTATTTTCCCCCCTGTCTGGATCAAACCCAAGCTGTGTTGGAGTACACATTCCTTCTAAGTAGAACAACAGATGGCTAGTTGATATTTTCATAAACAGTTAATCAATGGTAACTGAGAGGACGTATTCCTTGTAATGAAGTTTTACATGTCATCGAAAAGAACTTCTACAGATGTTCTAATGGCTTTCTATAACATATGCGCTCCAGTTGAAAGACATCTGGGAATCGTTTCTTGGTTCTGTACGAAAATGTTTATGAATGAGAGCATCAATATAAAGTACAACCCTCCATCTTTATCCCCGGTGACCCACAGTAAACCGGAGTGTGAATTACACTGTAAAACTAGTCGTTCTGTGGAACAAAAGATTCTATTTGCAGATTCTCTTTCTTAAAAGTTTCTCTCTGGGAACCAGACTGAAGGGTTGAAGCTCTCTCCTTCTTCTGTAGCTCCACAACCACATATCGCTCGTTTGTGGGGAAAATGATAAAAAGAGGAAATGAACTTCCATCAAGTTCTGTTTCATCCCAAGATAAGATTTATTTTGAGTAATTGAAGTCAAAAAAAAAAAAAGATCTTGGAATCCTGCATCCAGTTTTGGTTGCCACGATGTAAAAAAGATGTGGAGATTCTAGAAAGAGTGCAGAGAAGAGCAACAAAGATGATGAGAGGACTGGAGGCTAAAACATATGAGGAACGGTTGCAGGAAGTGGGTATGTCTACTTTAATGAAAAGAAGGGGAGACATGATAGTAATGTTCCAATATTTCCTTCATAAAAGTTATTGCATTACATTCTTGATTAAATTATCTTTCCATTGATATATAATTTTATGGTACTACTCCAAAAAAAGGGGGTGTTGTTAGCTAGTTTTAGAAAATACATTTTCCCAAAAAGGAGCCTGGCTAGCTCAGCAGACTAATGCATTGTAATTTAACTCCAGCTGTCTGCAATTAGTAAATTCAAATCTCCCCAGGCTCAAGGTTGACTCAGCCTTCCATCCTTTCTAAGGTAGGTAAATTGAGGGCCCAGTTTGTGGGGGCAATAAGCTGACTTTGTATAAATATACAAAAGTATGAAGGCTGTTGTTTAACACATGGTAAACTGCCTGAGTGTCCGGAGAAGGGCAGCATATAAATTTAGAAGAAAGAAAGAAAGAAAGAAAGAAAGAAAGAAAGAAAGAAAGAAAGAAAGAAAGAAAGAAAGAAAGAAAGAAAGAAAGAAAATTCAGCTGCCTGCAATTACTGTAAGTTCGAATCTCACCAGGCTCAAGGTTGACTCAGCCTTCCATCGTTTCTAAGGTAGGTAAATTGAGGACCCAGTTTGTGGGGGCAATAAGCTGACTTTGTATAAATATACAAAAGTATGAAGGCTGTTGCTTAACACATTGTAAACTGCCTGAGTGTCCGGAGAAGGGCAGCATATAAATTTAATTAAAAAAGAAAGAAAGAAAGAAAGAAAGAAAGAAAGAAAGAAAGAAAGAAAGAAAGAAAGAAAGAAAGAAAGAAAGAAAGAAAGAAAGAAAGAAAGAAAGAAAAAGAAAATTCAGCTGCCTGCAATTACTGTAAATTCGAATCTCACCAGGCTCAAGGTTGACTCAGCCTTCCATCCTTTCTAAGGTAGGTAAATTGAGGGCCCAGTTTGTGGGGGCAATAAGCTGACTTTGTATCAAATATACAAAAGTATGAAGGCTATTGCTTAACGCATTGTAAGCCGCCTTGAGTCTCCAGAGAAGGTGGCATATAAATCAAATTTTTTAAAAAAGGGAATTTCCACAATTTTGGCCACTACTGTCCAATTTTTACCCTTCCTAATGAAACTCAACCAAGGCCACGCACGAATTAAGGAGCAAGTAAATACGGTTCAGTAGTTGTAATTGGAGGTCAGCAAATCCTCCAGAGATTTTTTTTTAAAAAATTCCAGTCCTGCAGAATGAAGTGTAAATCTCTGAATCTTTTCAGGAGCCTCAGACAGACCCCTCGGATTAGCCTTGTGCAAAATTTAATAAACATGATATGTGCGCCTTTAATCAAAACCATTTTGCTACTGGAAGGGCGCAGAGTGTAAATCACAATTGCTTTTGGCACTAAACCCCCAAAGCACGAGAGAAAAAAAAGGAAGAAAAAACGAGACAAAAAACAGCCCTTCCAAGACCAAAGAGTATCAAACAAAATTTTCAGGAGTGGCTGGTGGTTTGTCATCTAATGGTTGGGCAAACCGATTAGGTTCTAAATGTCCATTTTGCTACGAACATCAAGATTAGAAAAACATAAAACTTCAGCTGTTGGGCGAAGCGATGAAAACTTCTCTTCTCCGGCTCGCTCCTGCGCCAATTTAATGATTATTAATAAGGGCAAACAGAAAGCTCTGGCACCAAGCTAATCCTTTGCGGAGAAGCCCCTGTATATTTAATAATCTCATCAAAATTTATGTCCTAGGGCTTTTTTTGAAGTTTTAATGGCTGGGGCACAGAATAGGATTTGAAGGAAAGCAGGGGTTAGAAACTAAACCCTGGCCAATTGATGAGGTTAGCGGTCCCTTTTGACCTCTGATTAACACACATTTTATTCTGCTCTGGTTTTCCACCACCATTCAGGACAGAGGGCTGTAGATCTATAGATCTACAGGATCTATAGATCTAGGGGAGACATGATAGCAGTCTTCCAATATCTCAGGGGCTGCCACAAAGAAGAGGGAGTCAAGCTCGTCTCCAAAGCACCTGAGGGTAAGACAAGAAGCAATGGGTGGAAACTCATCAAGGAGAGAAGCAACTTAGAACTAAGGAGGAATTTCCTGACTAAGGAGGAATTTCCTGGGAGAACAATTAATCAGTGGAACAAGTTGCCTCCAGAAGTTGTGAAGGCTCCAACACTGGAAGTTTTTAAGATGTTGGATAACCGTTTGTCCGAAGTGGTGTAGGGTTTCCTGCCTGGGCAGGGGGTTGGACTAGAAGACCTCCAAGGTCCCTTCCAACTCTGTGATTCTGTTAAAGGTAAGAATCCATAAAGCAGAAGAACTTGCCTGTCTCTTGGTATATTTGAATTTCAGAACAATTTGTCCAGAACGGTATAGGATCTCCAGCTTGAGCAAGGGGTTTAACTAGAAGATCTCCAGGATCCCTTCTAATCCTGTTATTCTGTTACTCTGGCTTATCATTCTTACTGAGTCAAGAATGATGATTGATTTTACTTGCCAATCTTCCACAACACCTAAGAGAATATCATTATTACCGTGTTTCCCCCAAAATAAAATTAATTTTCGCTCCAAAAGATGCATTGTGGCTTATTTTTTTTCCGGTTAGGTCTTATTTTGAGGGGAAATACAGTACTAAATGCCTCCCTCTGGTTGATGATCTTAACTGGGGCTTATTTTTGGGATAAGGTTTATATTACAAGCATCCTGAAAAATCACGCTAGGGTTTATTTTCCGGTTGGGTCTTATTTTTGGGAAAACAGAGTATTCTAAACTGCCGCTTCTCCATGTTCTTTCCCACCTCTTCCCATTCCTATCCCAGAATTCCTGGAGCAGGAAGAGAATCGTCTGTAGCCTTAATTGCCATTCTCAGCCTGATGTCAATAGAAGGTGATGTTTTCCAAGCACGGAGCTGCAGCCGTTGTGGTGCATATTCCCTCTGTCAGGGCGCATCATTGCAGATGTCACCGCCGAAAAAGCTAGAAGCTATGGGAAGAAGCAGGAAGCCACTGAGAAGGCTAGGAAGCTGGCCAGAAACACTGGAGCAGTTGGTAAAGCTTGCTCCACAACGGGTCCTCCCGGGCCCCCAGATTCAGCCTGGAAACGTTGACACGAAGTGACAGTTCCAGAGACGATGCTGCTGTTTTGTACTCGACGATACAGAAGAACAAATGTTTGCTTCCAGCTCCACCATAACTGTGTAGCTTGGAGGGGGACATTTCCATAAGCAGGCAAGATAATGTTCAGTGGCCTTGTGTGTCTCCATCCTCTGGGTGCCCCAGCGATGAATCTGGATCTACCCAGATTCAGAAAGGGGATCTTTAATATGAAGGAAAGAATCTTGGGATCTTGGAGGAGGAATGTCCCAGGCTGATTTCTGGGGATCGGTTTGAATACTGACAAATTTCAGTTTGTCAGTGGCTGTTTATGAGATAAGCTGGCAGTTTATTCACCCTTTCTCTCCTTCCTGTTTACATGTGTGTTCTCTCTTCCAGTCTTCGGTCACACTGGGGACTGAAAAACAGAAGGAGAGGGAGGTGAGGATGAGGAGAGGGAGGGAGGGAGGGAGGGAGGGAGGATAGATAGATAGATAGATAGATAGATAGATAGATAGATAGATAGATAGATAGATAGATAAGGATGGAGAGAGAAAGGAAGGAAGGAAGGAAGGAAGGAAGGAAGGAAGGAAGGAAGGAAGGAAGGAAGGAAGGAAGGAAAGATGATAGATAGATAGATAGATAGATAGATAGATAGATAGATAGAGAGATAGATAGATAGATAGATAGTTAGATAGATAGATAGATAGTTAGATAGATAGATAGATAAGGATGGAGAGAGAAAGGAAGGAAGGAAGGAAGGAAGGAAGGAAGGAAGGAAGGAAGGATAGATGATAGATAGATAGATAGATAGATAGAGAGATAGAGAGATAGATAGAGAGATAGATAGGATAAGAAAGGAAGGAAGGAAGGAAGGAAGGAAGGAAGGAAGGAAGGAAGGAAGGAAGGAAGGAAGGAAGGAAGGAAGGAAGGAAGGAAGGAAAAAGAAACAGAGGGGGAAACAGAGAGAATAAAAACGGGAGTAACTTAATGGCACTGGAGATATATAAAACCAAATAATTGGTAGGTAGGATTTGATGGAATGGCCAGAGTTTCACCACTCAGCATTAGATAGATGAGATGATGATGATGATGATATAGGGAAAAAAGAAAGAAAGAAAGAAAAGGGGAGAAAGAGGGAGGGAAGGAAGAAAGAAGGAAAGAAAATATTCTGAGGAAGAGAAGGTAGGTAGGTAGCTAAGAAGGAAGGAAGGAGGGAGGGAGAGACAAAAGTGGGGTAGAGGAGAGGAGGGGAGAGTACATTTGTTGCCTTGTGTATTTTTAAAAGTGAGATGGATTTAAGCTTGGGAAAACGAGAAAGCAAGCAGAATTGCTCGCTTCTATAAATATCAGAAGACTGTTGCCAGAGAGCGATGCCAATATTAATCCATTTATCAACTCTCCTGGCCATCGTGACCTACTATTCTTTCCAGCCAGGGAAGCCAGCTTGTGATTTAGAGAGCACCACTTTAGTTCCATTTGGCACTGCCATGGCCTGGCATCAGGGAAACGTATGCGGGGCCACAGTAACCAAATTGCCGCAGGAGGCTTTTCGAAAACTTTAGCCATTTGCGCGGCGTAGATGAATGGGCTGAGAATATCAAGACTGCCAGCCGGCAAGACGACACATCCCAGAAATGATAAATTGGAGTTTTTAAGATCCAAGGAAACAGGGAGACAGCATTTTCACAGTAATTTATGCTCTGCCAACGTATAAGATTGATGACTTGAGTGAGTCAAATGCAGGGCTATCTTTGAAGGAGACGGGAAAGCTCCAAGCAGACCAGAGTGCATTCACAAAATCTTTTGGAAATTGGGGGGGGGATCCCTAAAGCGTCCCTAAAGTGGCCCCTTCAAAACTTTCCATGTTTCTCCAAAAATAAGACCCCGTCTTATATTTTTTTGAACCCTGAAATAAGCACTTGGCCTTATTGGCCACTGTAGCCTCCCACCGGCCAGTACGGTCCCACAGAGAGGGCCTCCTCAGGGTGCGGTCGGTCAAATTATGTTGACTGGTGACCCCTAGGGGGAGAGCCTTCTCTGTGGGGACCCCTGACCTTTGGAACGAACTGCCCCCGGAAATACATAGGATCCCCGACCTCCGTGCCTTTCGCCGTGCCCTTAAGACCCTCCTATTCCAGCAAGCTGGTCTGACGGAATGAGGAATTTTAATGGGTATTTTAGTTTGGGGTTTTAATAATTCAGCCGAACTGTTGAATCTGTTTTAAATTGTTTTGTGTCTATGTTGGTTTTATTATTGGCTGTACACCGCCCTGAGTCCCTTGGGAGAAGGGCGGTATAAAAGTTCGATTAATAAGTAAATAAATAAATAGCCATGCGCTCAAAAAGACCAATTGGGCTTATTATCAGGGGATGTCTTATTTTGGGAGGGAAACAGGTTAACAGGCAAGGCTTAAAACATCTCAGGAGAAGACAAACCACCTTCATCCTGTGGCCCAGAAAACATACCTGGAGATGTTCAGTAAAAGTTCTGAAGACTCAAGTTCAGCTTTGAAGTTCCGTTGGAGATTCTCCGTCATCCAAGGTCATGGCTGTCCCAAAGGTGCTTTTTCAAGAGACAACGGGACTTTCTTGGTTTTTTCCTTGAAGAGGTTTTCACTTCTCATCCGAGAAGCATCATCAGTTCGACTGAAGAGGCTGCTTGAATGGAAAACGAAACTTCTTCAAGGAAAAAACAAAGGAAGTCCAGTTGTCTCTTGAAAAAGCATCTTTGCGACAGCCATGACCTTGGATGGAGAAGCTTTCCTCCAGCTTTGAGTGATGTATAGTCTCCTGCTTGGGTGGGGGGTTCGACTAGATGACTTATAAGGTCATCTAGTCCAACTCTGTTAATCTGAATATATCTAAGATGATCAAAGGTCTGGAGGCTAAAACAGGAACAATGGCTGCAGGAACTGGGCATGGCTAGTCTAGTGAAGAGAAGGACCAGGGGAGACAGGAGAGCAGTCTTCCAATATTTGAGGGGCTGCCCCAGAGAGGAGGGGGTCAAACTATTTTTCAAAGTACCTGAAGGCCAGACAAGGAATAACGGATGGAAACTGATCAAGGAGAGATTCAACCTGGAAATAAGGAGGAGTTTTCTGACAGGGAGAACAATCAACCCATGGAACAGAAGTCGACTTCAGAAGTTGTGGGAGCTCCATCACTGGAGACTTCTAAGAAGAGACTGGACTGCCATCTGTCAGAAATGGTGTAGGGTCTCCTGTTTGGATGGGAGGTTGGAGTAGATGACCTACAAGGTCCCTTCCCACTCTGTTAATCTGAACTTCGTCTTGACCACAGGAGGCGACAAAGGCCTTTGCTGTGGCTCGTCTTCTGATCGGACGTTCAACCTCCCCCTTCAGTGCTTCTTTAGGAAGACATATTCCCCCCCAACCCTGGCCTTCCCCTCCTCCCACAACGGCCCTTAGAATAGCTTTTGTTCTGTCCCAAATGACACCCCCTTCTCTCTTCCCCACTCCTCTCTCACGCCCCATTTCCTCTGGGGGGGGGGACAGAAGGCCTTGAAGTCTGCGCGAGCCGCCAGACACAAAAGGCAGCAAGAAAAAATCAAATAAAAGGAAAACGCAGCAGCTCAGAGGTCGGCCTTCTGTAAATATTTATGCTGAAGGAAGACCGTGTGCTGCTATAAGGACCTTGTGGCTGTATTAATAGAGATTATCGTGGCCCGAAGAGGCTGAGAGAGGTGAGCAGGGATTTCGGCTTTGAGGTTCTGCGTTGAGCGGCTTTTCCCACCTGGCTGTTTAACGGAGTGTTTATTTTATTTTCTTATTTTATATGGAGTCCTCATCTTACAACAGTTCCTCGTCACAGCTTGCCTCCAGAAGTTGGAAATGGCTCCAACACTGGAGGTTTTAAAGAAGAGGTTGGATAACCCTTTGTCTGAAGTGGTGTAGGGTTTCCTGCCTAAGCAGGGGGTTGGACTAGATGACCTCCAACATCCCTTCCAACTCTTGTTATTCTATTCTATTCTATTCTATTCTATTCTATTCTATTCTATTCTATTCTATTCTATATGCTTATTCTATTCTATTCTATTCTATTCTATTCTATTCTATTCTATATGCTTCTTCTATTCTATTCTATTCTATTCTATTCTATTCTATTCTATTCTATTCTATTCTAATTAGAGGGAAGACACGGGTTTTCTGTGGTTTTGAAAAGAAGAACCAGGGCGGTTATGTTATCAAACATTTGGCAAATGGGCTCATGATTTAGAACAGAATAGAATAATAGAGTCGGAAGGGACCTTGAGGTCTTCTAGTCCAACCCCCTGCTTAGGCAGGAAACCCTACCCCACTTCAGACAAATGGTTATTGAATCTCTTCTTAAAAACCTCCAGTGTTGGAGCATTCACAACTTCTGGAGGCAAGTTGTTCCACTGATTTATATTATATTTATATTTATGTTGGGGGTTGGACTAGGAGACCTCCAAGTTCCCTTACAACTCTGTTGTTCTGTTATTCTCCAAAGCGCCAGCAGGCAAGAAAAGAAGCAATGGATGGAAACCAATCAAGGAGCAAACCAACTTAGAACGGAGGAGAAATTTCCTGACAGTGATTGTTCTATTTAACAGTTCTCACTGTCCTTAAACACAAAAGCACAGAGCAAACAGGATGATGAGGGGATGATGGAGGCCGAAACATACGATGAACAGTTGCAGGAATTGGGCATGGTTAGTCTAGTGAAGAGAAGGACCAGTGGAGACATGATCACCATGTTCCAATATTTGAGGGACTGCCACAAGAGAGGAAGGAGTCAAGCTATTTTCCAAAGCATCTGAAGGCCAGACAAGGAATAATGGATGGAAACTGATCAAGGAGAGATTCAACCTAGAAATAAGGAAGAATTTTCTGACAGGGAGAACAATCAACTCATGGAACAGAACTTGCCTTCAAAAGTTGTGGGAGATTCATCACTGGAGGCTTTCAAGAAGAGACTGGACTGCCATCTGACAGAAATGGTGTAGGGTCTCCTGTTTGGCTGAGGGGGTTGGATTAGATGACCTACAAGGTCCCTTCCCACTCTGTTATTCTCCAAAGCATCTGCAGGCAAGACAAGAAGCAACGGATGGAAACCCATCAAGGAGAGAAGAAACCTAGAACTAAAAAAATTTCCTGACAGTGAGAACAATTAACCAGTGGAACAACTGGCCTCCAGAAAGTGTGGGTGCTCCATCACTGGAAGTTTTTAAGAAGAGGTTGGACAAACTCTTGTCTGAAATGGTTATAGGGTCTTCTGCTCGAGCTGGGGTTTGGTCTAGAAGACCTTTGAGGTCCCTTTCAGCTCGGTTATTGTGATATCCTGTTATTCTCATCTCAGCCAACCAACTAGTCCCTATTGCCCTACACACAGACACCTGTGCACACACACACACCAAAAGCGAAGTTGTCTACCAACAAGGTTCAATCCTGCCTGCTCATTCTCATCTCGCCCCCCCCCCCAATTTCCTCCATCTCTGACACAACCCGGTGTAGCCACCGATCAGAATCAAAAGGATTCCCTGCAGCTTAAAAAAAAAAACCAAAAAGTATGTAAAAAAGAAAAAAAAAGACCACTTACAGCAAAAGCCCAGAGGCTGGAATAATACATGAAGGCAAATAAATATAACCGATGGATAATTTAGTGTCCAATTCCCCACCCCTTTGGTGATCCTTTCCCTTTGAGCTGCCATAAACACTGTGGTTTATTATCTTTTAATTTACTGTTAAAGCCATTAAACCTTCAGCGTATAACATGTGCCAACAATCTAGGCAACTCTTACATTTTTAAGTGTCCTTGTTTTTTTGTTTTTTAAAAACTTTTATGGTCTCCCTCCCTCTCCCCCACTGCAAAGATGCTCAAAAGTACACCTACATAGGCACCTGGTAAAAATCCGATCAATGCCTGTTTAAAAAAAAAATTTAAATATCAGATCTAACCCCTGGAAAGCAGCAATGAGAAAGAAACCTAAAGAAAAGAGAATCTCCACCAAAAAATTCTCGAAGTGTCTTGAAGCCTCAAAAGCAAAAGAAATCTGGAAAGAGAGAGAGAGAGAGAGAGAGAGAGAGAGAGAGAGAGACCCCAATATATATGTGTGTGTTCCATATCTCTCTCTCTTCCCCACCCACTCTCCCTCTCCCTCTCTCCCTCTCTCTCTCTAAACACACACACATCAATATATATATTGGTTTCCATCTCTATCTCTCTCTATCTCTGTGTGTGTCTCTCTCTGTCTCTGTCTTTCTCTGTGTCTCTCTCTGTCTGTCTGTCTCTGTCTCTGTGTGTCTGTGTGTCTGTGTGTCTCTCTGTCTCTCTCTGTCTCTCTGTCTCTGTCTCTGTCTCTCTGTCTCTCTGTCTCTGTCTCTCTGTCTCTGTTTCTGTTTCTGTCTCTGTCTCTCTGTCTCTCTGTCTCTGTCTGTCTCTCTGTCTGTCTCTGTCTCTGTCTGTGTGTGTGGGTGTCTGTCTGTCTGTCTGTCTGTCTCTGTCTGTCTCTGTCTCTGTCTGTGTGTGTGTGTGTGTGTCTGTCTGTCTGTCTCTGTCTGTCTCTATCTCTCTCTGTCTCTCTCTCTGTCTCTCTCTCTCTTTGTCTCTTTCTCCACACAGAGAGAGAGAGAGAGAGAGAGAGAGAAAACACATCTTTAGGCACAATGTTTAAACCTTTCTTGACCATCAAATCAGAAGCCTGTTATAGCAATTTTTTTTTTCTTTTTCGCCAACTAGCAAAATTTTATGAAAAGCCACGAGCTGTGGGTCACTTCCTTAGACGCCTAGAGGGTGAGCTGCAATTCGGGAACAAGAGGGAGACCTTTGAATTAAAAAAATGCGTTCGTCAAAAACGGATGGCTTTGCAGACTCCTGAAGTTTGCAACCCCTGGATGAAACACAGGTTCCTTTCCTACGATGTCGCTTGACCACTTGAACGGCTGTGCTGCTGGATGGGTCAGGACCTGACTACAAGGC
>JAUDYJ010000014.1:11415657-11543157 GCA_030761175.1 Masticophis lateralis | reverse complement strand
AATAACAAGCACCCTCCCCCTCCTCTCCAGGGATCCTTTTGTTGATTTAAAGTAGTCTCTTTGATGGTAAAATGAGCCAACAGGACCACCGCCAATCCCTTGGTTGAGCCTTGGTTGAGACTTAAAGAGTTGGAAAGAAGGACCTTTTAGAACAGGGGTCCCCAACCTTTCAGACCTCAGGGACCACTAAATTCGTAATTTTAAATCCCGCGGACCACTAATATGATCTGCCTAATGACCGGCTGGGTGGGTGTGGCTTAGTGGTCATGTGACTGGGTGGGCGTGGCCAGATTGTTGGCGGCCATAGGCTGACTGTAAAATGCTTAGAGAGGGCTGTAAAAGCACTACGAAGAGGTATATAAGTCTAAGTGCTATGGGAGAGAGAGAGGGAAGGAGGCAGGGAGAGAGGGAGGGAGGGAGGGAGGGAGGGAAGGAGGACGGAAGGAAGGAAGGAAGGAAGGAAGGAGCGAGATGTCATGGCTCAGTGGTTAGAATGCAATAATGCAGGCTAATTCTGCCAACTGCCAGCAGTTCGATTCTCAATGGCTCAAGGTTGACTTCCCTCCTTCCAAGGTGGGTAAAATGAGGACCCAGATTGATAGGGTTTGCAAGAGGCTGACTCTGTAAACTGCTTAGAGAGGACTATAAAGCACTGTGAAGCGGTATATAAATGCTATTGCTATTGCTATACTATTAATCTGGGACCAGGGGTGGGGAAGGAAATAAATCACAGCATTTCAAAACGCCGGCTGGACTACACAAGAACATTTTTTAAATGTCCACTTCTGGATTTCTGTGTTTCCAAAAGTTCAAAGCAACTAGACTTTAGGTTATAGTCCTGGGCGTTTCTGAGAAACTTTGACAGTTAGAGAGACGGGGTGGGGGTGGGGGGGGAGGTTACCCAGATCTCTGGAAGAGGAGGAACCATCAAAACAAGAATGGCTAATAAATTCACTTGGCATGTGTGACACATGGGCGAGGCAAAGTATTGTGTGCTTTGAAGGCCTAATGCGGTCAGCGCCATCGCCACCACAGTTTCTGATTCATGCAACTTACCCAGAATCACAGCCATAAATAAGGAACTCCACCCGACAGCTTGCCCGGGACTTGTAAAATTGACTGCTGGGAGTCAGCAGGGCCCATAGCCCTCTCTGAAAGTTATCAGAGAGAGAGAGAGAGAGAGAAAAGCAATAAAACTAATCAAGGAATGATTCAAGCTAAGAAATAAGGAGGGCTTTTCTGACAGTGAGACCAATCAAACCACGAAACAGCTTTGCCTTGTGGGAGCTTCATCCCTGGAAGCTTTCAAGAAGGGACTGGAAGGCCATCTGTCAGAAATGGTGTAGGGTCTCCTGTTTGGGTGGGGGGGGTTGGACTAGAGGTCCCTTGTAGAGGAGGGGGTCAACCTTTTTTTCCAAAGCACCTGAGGGCCAGACAAGGAACAATGGATGGAAACTGATCAAGGAGAGGTTCAACCTAGAAATAAGGAGGAATTTTCTGACAGTGAGAACCATCAACCCATGGAACAGAAGTTGCCTTCGGAGGTTATGGGAGCTTCATCCCTGGAAGCTTTCAAGAAGGGATTGGATTGCCATCTGTCAGAAAGGGTGTAGGGTCTCCTGTTTGGGTGAGGGAGTTGGACTAGATGACCTACAAGGTCCCTTCCAGTCCTGTTATTCTCCAAACCACCTGAGAAAAGGCAATACAACAAATACGAAGAACATAATTAATTTCACAGGATCCAAGTGAATTAAAAAAAGAGAAGGACTAGAGGGGACAGGATAGCAGTCTTCCAACAGGTGAGGGGTTTCACAGAGAAGAGCAGGTCAACTTTTTCTGCAAAGCGGGTCAACATGAACAAGGAGCAATGGATGGAAACTCATCAAGGAGAGAAGCAACTTAGAACTAAGGAGATATTTCCTGACAGTGAGAACAATTAATCAGCGGAACAACTGGCCTCCAGAAGTTGAGAATTCTCCAACACTGGAAGTTTCTAAGAAGAGACTGGACAGCCACCTGTCTGGAATGGTAGAGGGTCTGCTGCTTGAGGAGGGGTTGGACTTGAAGACCTCCAAGGTCCTTTCCAACACTATTATTCTGCTCTGTTCCGATAGACAATGAAAGATTTAGTTGGTAACCAGTGGTAAAGAGCCATATTTTCCTCTAAGAATGACGCTAAAGGTTGATTTTTAGTTATGGAAGCAGTGAGAACAATTCATCAGTGGAACGACTTGCCTCCAGAAGTTACGGAGGCTCCAGCACTGGAGATTTTCAGACAACCATTTGTTTGAAACTGTATCGGGTTTCAGAACTGAAGAAGCTTCTTGGACGAGAAGCGACAAGTTTTCAAGGAAAAACCAAGAAAGTCCACTTGCCTCTTAGAAAAGTCCCTTGGGGACAATCCATGACCTGGAGGACTGAGAATCTCCATAAATACAGGGTCTCCTTCTTGAGTAGGGGGTTGGACTAGAAGACCACCGAGGTCCCTTCCAACTCTTTTGTTCTGTATTCTGCATTTTCTTCTCCCTGCCTGCAAACTTGCTGGACTATGTAAAACAGTTGCCCCGTGGGATCTTTAAGGCTTACAGATTTTTTCTGGCATAAATTTCCAGAGGGTAGAATTTTGTCAGACGTTTGAAGGATGCTGACAGCCTACGAGCTGGCCTGGCATGGGTGCAGAATGCCTCTAGCAGGTTCTAGGGCCCATAATATGCTGTTTCATGGCCTACCAATAATGTCTGTTCTGGTTTCCCCATGCTGGAGACCTGGAGGACACCACTGTGGAGCTTTCTGGTGCATTGTGGGAGATGAACATCATCGTCCCTTGAAGGGCAACCCTTGGCCTGCTCAGGTTTTGATTGCTACAGCTCCTGTCAAGCAAGTTGGCCAAGGGGGGGTTACTGACATCCGTAGAGACTTTCCCAGGAGATATGTTGCCCAAGGGTAGCTCCAACTTCAAGCAGGCTTTTTCTTCTCATCTGTCTCAAGTTCTGGGGTGCTTTGCATTTCATTCTGCTGTGGTTGAGTTTGGCCTAACCCTATCAGAGATTCTGTACTGAGAATGTTCTAATCCAAGGGATGTCAAACTCATTGAGGGCCAGATCAGGGTTGTGTTTGACCGCGGGGGGAGGGGGGCAGGGTGGGTGTGGCCAGATTGACATCATTCATGTCAGGGGTGCCCTTGGGGGTCTGAGCGCTCTGCCAGTGAAAACGGGCTGCCGATAGTGGTGGTGAACTGGCCGATAGTGGTGGTGAACTGGCCGCTACCAGTTCACCCTCCAAGTTAGGTGAACTGGTAGCGGTGACTGCGGGAGACAGTCCTTCCAACACCTCAAAAGCATGGCTGGAAAAGTAGCCTTTGATGTGTGTGAACCCAACCCACAATCTCTCTCATTTCAAAGTGTTGAAAATGAGAAACAAACATTTCCTTTTTCTTTTCTTTCTTTCTTTTTTCTTTTTTGTTGAGTGCTTTGAAGGGCAGGACGTAACATAAACAGGGAGCTGTTGGCTGAAAGCTATGAAGATCTTCAGGTAGGTGTGCCTCGTTTGAGAGAAACCAAAGATGATTAACCTAGACTGTTTCAGCAAAGCTGCCCTCTGCCTTTACTCCCATTTGGAAATATCTGTTATTTCCTTCTCTTCCTGGGTGATGCCTTCTTTCCCGACACAGAGCTCTGAATAAACCAGAAGTGAGAAGAACTTCCTGTCTTCGGTGGCTTTGTTGAGTGCATCTTTGGTTCGTTTCCCTGTTTGCAAAACCATTGCATCTTGTTTCTTAGCTCTGTCCATTAGGGAACAAGAGGACAAGGGTTTCAGAACCAATTGATTCACGGTTTCTCGTGAGCACATTGTCTGAAAAGAGCCGAGGTGGCGCAGGGGTTAGAGGGCGGTACTGCAGGCTACTTCAGTTAACTGCTAGCTGCAGTTCAGCAGTTCAAATCTCACCAGGCTCCAGGTTGATTCAGCCTTCCATCCTTCCCAGGTGGGTAAAATGAGGACCCAGATTGTTGGGGCCAACAGGCTGACTCTGTAAACTGCTTAGAGTGGGCTGTAAGTGTTAGTGCTAGGAAGGAGGGAGGGAGGGAGGGAGGGAGGGAGGGAGGGAGGGAGGAAGGAAGGAAGGAAGGAAGGAAGGAAGGAAGGAAGGAAGGAAGGAAGGAAGGAAGGAAGGAAGGAATCACTGTGAAATGGTATAGAAATCTAAGTGCTATTGCTATTGTTCTTCCTTCCTTCCTTCCTTCCTTCCTTCCTTCCTTCCTTCCTTCCTTCCTTCCTTCCTTCCTTCCTTCCTTTCTTTCTTTCTTCCCTCCCTCTCTCCCTCCATCCATCTATCCATCCATCCATGGTGCACAATGGTTAGAATGTTGGCTAACTCTGCCCACCACCTGGAGTTCAACCTTGACCGGCTCAAGGTTGGCTCAGACTTCCATCCTTCCGAGGTGGGTAAAATGAGGATCCAGATTTGGGGGCAAGAGGCTGACTCTGTAAACCGCTTAGAGAGGGCTGTAAAAGCACTATGAAGCAGTATATAAGTCTAAGTGCTATTGCTATTACTATGCAAATAAATTATTTAGCCAGATGGAGAGGAGAATTTCTGAGGAGACAAAAATTAAGTCAACAACTCTTGACTGTCCACATTCATCAGTTTCAAAGGTGTTGAATGAATCTTCATCGTCAATTAAGGTTCAACAGTCTGCCGCTGTTGAACCTTAATTAACTACTAAGTTAATTCTTGTGGTTGTTTGACAGATTTATGGAAGACCATTTGCAAAAACTCTTATTTCACTGAATTTATCCTTCTTTATCTTACCATTGTACTCATCCACTACTTGTTTCCTTTCTTTCGTTCCCTACTACCTTCCTTACTAGATTCACACATTAGGCTAAATTATTATTTACCTAGCCCTCGTTTATTGGGGAAAAGAGTTTTGACTATTCTCCAAAGCACTTGAGGGCAGGAAATGAAGCAATAGGTGTGGGGGGGAGACATTAAAAAGAGATCCGACCTAAAACTAAGATGAAATTTCCTGACAATGAGAACAATTAACCAATGGGAAAGCTTGGCTGTGGAAGTTGTGGGTGCTGCATCACTGGAGGTTTTGACAAGAAGAGACTGGACAGGCATTTGCTTGAGCAGGGGGTTGGACTTCCGAGGTCCCTGCCAATTCCAATATTCTATGTTGTAAGTAAGGAATAGCCAAAATCAGACTTGCCAAATGTTGTTTTCTAATCAAAGCTAACATCAGTTGATGGGTACAGGACCATGGACAGCTCTACAACGATCCACATTGTCCAAGATAGGCAAAAGGGCACCTCTGCCTTTTGTTCGCCCATCCCAGGGGTCGGCAACCTTAAACACTCAAAGAGCCACAAAGGTCCTAACTGGAAGCCCCTCCCCCCCGTTCAAATCTGGAGCCGGCCAGAAGTCCGGTTCCCCCATCATAGTCTCCTCTTAGCATGGCATCCTTTTTCCTCTACCTGTCGTAACCAAGAGCCCTATCAATTGTGTAGCCGACTGGTGGCAGGGAGCCACAGCAGAGGGATGAAAGAGCCACATATGGTTCCAGAGCCGCAGGTTGCTGACCCTTGACCCATCCCATCCCACCCTTGCACTGCCCATCTTATTTTTGGAGATCCGAGATCCTTAAAAAGCTATCTCCCTGGTTTGCAGACACCCACTTAACTTCTCCGGGATCTTCTGAATAGCTCCGTTGAGCAAATGCAGGAATGTGAGAGATTCTTGATTTCTCAGACTTAAGAGAAGGCAGTTCTGAGGACCCTAACTTGGGTTGATTCCTAATTTATGGGCTCTTACCACCAAGCTCAGTTGATGCCATTCTGTTCTGGACTTGGTCTGCATCTGTGCTTAAATTTTAGATCAGGATAAGAACTTGCAGGGATCTCAGGGTTTGATATCATCATGACCATCTCCTTCTTGAGATGAGTAAATGGGTGGGTTGGCACTACCGGTTCGCTTGAACCAATCCGAACCAGCTGAATACCACCTCTGGTCATAAATCACTTTTTCCAGCAGCATCGTAACTTTGAACGGTCCCTAAATTAAACTGTTGTAAGTCGAAGACTACCGTGGAGTGACCTCATTCTGGGCAGCCAGCCAGAATTTATTTTGGGTCTCTTGCTCGCCCTCTCTCTTCCCAGCCTCAGTTTTGGACGTCGTTGCTGGAGATCATAAACTAGACATGTGAAGCCCAGCAGAAATTTAACACACCTGTTTTATTGTTCGACGTTGGGAATAGTGAAAAATGGCCCGGTGAATTGTGAATTGTGAATTGTGGTAGGCAACGGGGAGGCTCCCTCCCTCCGGAGGTTCTGCGAGATGAAAAACAGCTGGGGGTACCAATAATTCACCTTGGATTTATACAGAGAGTGGGCCAAAAACAAAATGAAACTCCTGAAACAATTCTCCTGACCACGTAAACGTAGCCAAATGCATTTTGCAAAGACAAAGCAACTGAAAGCTGATGAATCTGCCATGTACAGTTTCCTGACCTGCCATAAAGCACAGGAGGAGTATGTTTTGATGCTCCCCTCTCTCCCTCCCTCTCTCTCTCTCTCTCTCTCTCTCTCTCTCTCTCTCTCTCTCTCTCTCTCTCTCTCTCTCTCTCTCTCTCTCTCTCTTATATATATATATATATTCTTACTTTTCGTAGGTTTAATGTGTGTTTTTCCTTTAAGCCAGGTTTTTCCTACGTAGCCAAGATTTTTCTGGAACCACAACTGAGCGAAATCACATTCACTACTTTCTGGGTTCTTTCTCCATCTTTTCTTTCTGGCAGCAAGCAAATTTTGTGCTGCATTGTGGGAGACCTATATAGCTATTTCTGGCTCGTTAGCCATCCTCAGTAAGCCACACCCACATCTCATGTTCCTCTCTGTAAAGGCACAGTGTCTATTTTCTTACTTTTCGTAGGTTTAATGTGTGTTTTTCCTTTAAGGCAGGTTTTTCCTACGTAGCCAAGATTTTTCCGGAACCACAACTGAGCGAAATCACATTCACTACTTTCTGGGTTCTTTCTCCATCTTTTCTTTCTGGCAGCAAGCAAATTGTGTGCTGCATTGTGGGAGACCTCTATAACTATTTCTGGCTCGTTAGAAAGAAAATAGACATTGTGCCTTTACAGGGAGGAACATGAATGTGGGTGTGGCTTACTAAGGACGGCTAATGAGTCAAAAATAGCTATATAGGTCTCCCACAATGCAGCACAAAATCTGTTGGCTGCCAGAATGAAAAGAAGGAGGAAAAAACCCAGAAAGTAGTGAATGTGATTTCGCTCAATTGTGGTTCCAGAAAAATCTTGGTTACATAGGAAAAACCTGGCTTAAAGGACAGACACACACATACACACACATATATATTTGGGTCTTCTCCGGTGTAAGATTGAGAGCACTTTGGCAACGTTTCGGCAAAATCATTTCGGCAGAATCGTTTCGGCAGAATATATATATATGTTTTCTTTCCTTTTCGTAGGCTTTATGTGTATTTCTCTTTAGCCAGGTTCTTCCTACGTAAACCAAGATATTTATGCAGCCCTAGTTCAGTGAAATCACAATCCAGTAGTTTCTAGGCTTTTTTTTTTGGCAGCCAGCAAACCCTCTCCCAATGGGCAGCAGAGGGTTTCCTGGCTGCCAGGAAAAAAAGCCTAGAAACTAGTGGATTGTGATTTCACTGAACTAGGGCTGCATAAAATATATATATTGCTTTCCAGAATGACAGCTAGAAAGGGATTGTTTGAACCAGGAAGGAGCATTAAGATCAGGGTTTGTTTTTTTTTCATGCGTGGGTGTGATTATTCAGAATAACAGAGCTGGAAGGAACCTTGAAGGCAGGGGAGAAATTCAAATTTTTTTCCCTACCAGTTCTGTGGGTGTGGCTTGGTGGGCGTGGCAGGGAAAGGATACTGCAAAATCTTCATTCCTACACACTACAGGGGGAAGGATATTGCAAAATCCCCATTCCCTCCCCACTCCTGAGGGAAAAATACTGCAAAATCCCCATTCCCTCTCCACTCCTAGGGGGAGGATATTACAAAATCTCCATTCCGTCCCCACTCTGGAGCCAGCCAGAGGTGGTATTTGCCAGTTCTCCGAACTACTCAAAATTTCCGCTAACGGTTCCCATCGCTTCTTGTCCTGCCTTCAGGTACTTTGGAGAATAGCTTGACCCCCCTCTTCTTTGGGGCAACCCCTGAGATATCGGAAGATTGCTATCATGTCAAACACACCCCTACTCCTGCTTTTCATTAAACTAAACATTTTACATTTGTTTTCTGCAACTGTTACATGATTTATAAACTTCTAAATAAGACAAAAGTTTGATTGGCAGCATAAGGAAACATTTAAGAGGCTGAAGAACATTTTTCCAGAGTTTGGGTTAGCTCAAATCTTCCTCCCAGCATTTTGAATTCTCTAAAATTATTTCTACATTCATCTAAGGGGATTAGGAAAAAGGCTCCCATTCCGAGCGAGGAAGTGGTTTCACCACGCGATTCATTTTTGCTGTTAAACTGTTTTTCTTTTGTAATCTAGTCGGTAATTTCAACTTGGCAATTTCATAAATCATTAATTGCGCTAATTTTGGTTTGAACCTTCCTGCGTCTTTCCAGCCTGCCTTTGTTTTTAATTACCAAGGCTGTCTCTGTGGTGGCTCATTTATGCAGTCAACTCAATTTGTGGTTGCGCTACTGTTTAATTTATTGGAAATTGCATGGCACTTGCGTTGAACCTAATACAAGTAGTCCTCAGAATAATAGAATAATAATAACAGAATAACAGAGTTGGAAGGGACCCTGGAGGTCTTCTAGTCCAACCCCCTGCTTAGGCAGGAAACCCTACACCACTTCAGACAAATGGTTATCCAACCTCTTCTTAAAAACTTCCCATGTTGGAGCATCCACAACTTCTGGTGGCAAGTTGTTCCACTGGTTAACTGTTCTCACCGTCAGGAAATTCCTCCTTAGTTCTAAGTTGCTTCTCTCCTTGATGAGTTTCCATCTGTTGCTTCTTGTCCTGCCTTCAGGTGCTTTGGAGAAGAGCTTGACTCCCACTTCTTTGGGGCAGCCCCTGAGATATTGGAAGACTGCTATCCTGTCTCCCCTAGTCCTTCTTTCCATCAAACTAGACATCCCCAGTTCCTGCATCTGTTCTTCATATGTTTTAGCCTCCAGTCCCTTCTTCATCTTTGTTGCTCTTCTCTGCACTCTTTCCAGAGTCTCAACATCTTTTTTACATCGTGGCGACAACAGTATTCCAAGTGTGGTCTTTGGGGTTCCCTTGGGGTTTGAACCATTTGGTTATTTTTTTAAAAAAAAAAGTAATAACTGAGTTAAATTCATGTAACCTGGAAGTGAATTATCAGTCAAAAATATTTTAGCATTCAATAACCCTCTTTGTGGTGCATTGATTCAAACCTTCTGAAGGGTCTCTTTTTTGTGTGTATATGCATTGCAAAATTACTATAGGATTGAAATTATCATTACCATGACCTCACTTCTCACTTAATCAAGATAAAAATCACACTTCTATAGTAGTGGCCAAAATTGTGGAAACCTTTTAGGAAAAGAGTATTTTTGAGGTTTGATGGCTAATAACACCACTTTTTTTTTTTTTTTTGAGTTTCAAGATCATCCTATTCCGCTGCTGGAATGGCCCGGGAATAGCCCAGACCTTCACCCAATTGAACATTTATGGAGCTAACTAAAGAAACTTGTTAGTCAGAAGCGACCCAGCAATAAAACCCAGTTAATAGAAGCCATCCTTCAATCTTGGTTTCACATTAGAACAGCTGCAGAACTCAAAGACTTGGTTCACTCCATGGGAAGACGTCGTAAGGCCGTCATTCATGCTAAAGGTTACCCAACTAAGGATTAACTGACATGGTGATCATTTTTTCATATCTCGTTTTGTATACCTCATTTTTTCTACGTGTTTCACTTTTCTTCTTTATACTGTCACTGCTATTCTAATAGCAAATCCTTCGTAAAAGTTATTGCAGTACATTCTTGATTAAATTATCTTTCCATTGACATATAATTTTACGGTACTACTCCCTCGCCCCCACCCCCAAAAAAAGTGGTGTTATTAGCTACTTTTAGAAAATACAACTTTCCCCAAAAGGTTTCCACAATTTTGGCCACACCTATACTGGATTCACTGAAAAATGTATTGCTTCATAAAAGCACAGCTTTCAAGATGGAAATAAAGGCTTTTCAACTTGAAACAGCAAAGGAAATAATGGTATTTATGACATTTCTCATTTTCAAAAGTAGTCGCTGGTGTTCCAAGCCAGCTGATAATTATTGCCTCTTGAGTTTTCTTTTTTCTTTTGGATAAAAGTTGTCTCTTGCGTGGAGGGGGGGTGGAGGGGTGGGGAAGCACAATTTCCAATTTTGAAAAGTTCAAATAAGGTTCATCTGTACGACGGAGAGTCCTCCAAGTTTCCTCTGATATTGCAATTATAAGAGAATGGCTGTGTTTCTCCATTGCTTTGGTCCTGTGCTTTTAAACTACTTGGAAGCGAGCTTTGGAGAATAACAGAATAATGCTTGAGGAGTCCTTGATGGTTACCTTTAGTGATGTGTGGATTCGCCTGAATATGCATGGCCTTTTCTCATATTAATTTATTTATTTAGCATATGGAATATCATACATGGACTGGCAATGTAGATTAACATTTCACTTAGGTTAGTAAAACATAATAAAATTTATCTATGGAGATTCTCCATCATCAAGATTGACTCAGCCTTCCATCCTTCTGAGGTAGGTAAAATGAGGACCCGGATTGTGGGGGCAATAAACTGACTTTGTATAAAAAAAGAACACCGCTTAGGGGGGAGCCGAAAGCCCTACTAAGCAGGTATATACAAAAGTATGAAGGCTATTGCTTAACGCATTGTAAGCTGCCCTGAGTCTCCGGAGAAGGGCGGCATATAAATCGAACCAAATCAATCAATCAATCAATCAATCAATTTGAGTCCTCTAGCTGATCAATGAGGATAGTTGGCCTGCACCGGTAGGATGGAGTTCTTCATAGTTTTTCTCAGATTTTCTCACATTTGTAGCATGCCAATTTTGAAGTGCCAATGCAGTGAAGCATGCTGAAAAACTGTTCCCTCTTGCTCTCAGTCTCAGGCGGCGCGATGAAAGCATTTGCCTTTTAAAAAAAAAACGCATTTCAAAGGGAAAAAAGAAGATAATTGGGCATGTTTTCTAGGTGGAGCAGGGTGTCGTGGATTAGTTTAGTGACAACGTGGCCAAGAGAGTTGTGTGTGTGTGTGTCAGTGTCCCATCTTTCACTGGGCCTTCATCTCTCCGCAGCCTCCAGACATCCTACTTTTCAATGACATCCCCAAGGAGGAACTTCATGAGAACTTCAGAGGGATGAAAAGGTATGTCACCCAAACCACCGCCAATGGTCCTCTTGGTCACCATCCACCATGATATCCACCAGGACAAGGGTCAGCAACCTGCGGCTCTGGAGCTGCATGTGGCTCTTTCACCCCTCCCTGTCACTCAAAATATGCGTCACAAGCGCCAATGTGCGACACCTGCTGGCACGCGATTTATTGAGCTTTTCAACCCCCGGTAGGCCAACCATGGATAAATCCAAGAAAAGAAAAGTTTCCAAAGAAAACAGAACATTTAATTCAACTCCATATCCTAGTTTTGTGGCTGCTCAAGAAATACTCAGGCACGGGAAGGGTTTTGTGGCTCCCGGTGTTTTCTTTTCTGTGGGAAACGGGTCCAAGTGGCTCTTTTGAGTGTTTAAGGTTGCAGACTGCTGCACCAGGAGGTATTGAAAAGAAATGGACAATCCCAAGGAGGAGAGAAAACCTTCCAAAGAGAAGATAATTCCCAAAGCCCTTTGGAAGTTAATTGCAGGATTTGTGTATGGTACTCTAGAGAAAAAAAGGGTTTAGGGGAGACATGATAACAGTGTTCCAGTGTTTGAGAAGCTGCCACAAAGAAGAGGGGTTGAACCAGTGGTGAAATCCAATTTTTTTAAACTACCAGTTCTCTGGGCGTGGCTTGTTGAGTGTGGTGTGGCTGGGTGGGCGTGGCTTGGTGGGCGTGGTAGGGGAAGGATACTGCAAAATCTCTGTTCCCACCCGACTCCAGGGGAAGGATACTGCAAAATCTCCATTCCCAACCCACTCCAGGGGAAGGATACTGCAAAATCCCCATTCCCACCCGACTCCAGGGGAAGGATACTGCAAAATCTCCATTCCCAACCCACTCCAGGGAAAGGATACTGCAAAATCTCTATTCCCACTCCACTCCGGGGGAAGGGTACTGCAAAATCTCCATTCCCAACCCACTCCAAGGGAAGGATACTGCAAAATCTCCATTCCCACCCCACTCCAGAGGAAGGATATCACAAAATCTCCATTCCTACCCCACTCCAGGGGAAGGATACCGCAAAATATCCATTCCTACCCCACTCTAGGGGAAGGATACTGCAAAATCTCCATTCCCATCTTACTCCAGGGGAAGGATACTGCAAAATCTCCATTCCCACCCCACTCCAGGGGAAGGATACTGCAAAATCTCCATTCCCACCCCACTCCAGGGGAAGGATGCCGCAAAATCTCCATTCCCACCCCACTCCAGGGGAAGGATACTGCAAAATCTCCATTGCCACCCCACTCTGGGGCCAACCCCAGAGGTGGTATTTGCCAGTTCTCTCAACTACTCCAAATTTCCGCTACCGGTTCTCCAGAACCTGTCAGAACCTGCTGGATTTCACCCTTGGGGTGAACCTAGTCTCCGAAGCACCAGAAGGCAAGGCAAGAAACAATGGATGGAAACTAATGAAGGAGAGAAGCAACACTAAAGACGTTACCTAATTGGGTCATGAAATGTCTTTAAGAAAACCACCAAGAGAGCATCAGGAACCCTACAGGCATCTTCTCCTCCCCACAAACCCCACTCCCTTCTAGCACTGATAGTGTTACCTGGATGGGCCAGGCAATGCCTGCAAGCGAACAACCAAGGAACCCAACAATTCAGCCCTGATCTGGAAATATTCTCTTCTACCTATCAGTCCTTCAACTATTTGAAGTTGGCCATTATAATTCTCCCTAATAACCCCTTCTGTTGGCTAAGCATACCCACAAGTTCCCAGGGAGTGATTAACAAGTCCTATGAACATGGGAATCAGCCTGAGGCGCGGACTCGTCTTAAAAGTTGCCGAGGAGATGGTGATTACTCTAATTTTCTTTCTGCTCTTTGGTAAGACTTGATCACAGATTCCAGAGCACGATGAACAAATATGTGTGCTGAGCAATGTGTTATTTTTATACATTGGCCCTGGTCTTTTGATCTTCTTAAATCACCTGCCGTTACACCGTGAGGAACCACAAAAGCCACGGAAGCTTCTAGCAATTTCTACCTCTTTCCCAACAGAATGTAGGAAGTTGGAATCCATTAAATAACCTGAGTTTCTCTCAATACTTCTTCTTTTTTTAAAAAAAAAAATCCCCCTGGATATCAACATAGATAACACTTTAATCTTCTAGAACATATTTTCTTACCAGAGATGTTAAACTAGTTCTGAGGGACCTTTGTCCAACCCGATCTAGAGATGTTAATAGATTGAATGTGCTGCCTTTTTAAAATTATGATTAGAATTATAATTTTGATTATAGTCATGGACCAGGTTTGGAAAAATAAGAGTTGAAAGGGACCTTGGAGGTGTTATAATCTCTTTTTTTTTTCAAGTTGTTTTTATTTATTTATTATAAAAATATCAAATTACTGCGTGAACAGTGTGGCGCTCGAGTCTCCTACATTCTAATACAAATAAAACTAATCAAGTTAATCATAATCCTTACATTCGATCTGCTTATATATTTCTAATAATAATGCATACTGATATTAAGTTATAGTCTATCATTGTTCTATTATTCCACATTTTCTCTTGTTATTACTTTCATTTTATGATATAAAAATGTGTACGCTAATGCTCCCCCTTTTCTTATTTCTATCGCTTATTCTAGCTTTTGATCGTATCACCCTTTGTTAAAAAAAAACACATTTTCTTTCTTTCTTATCTAACTTCTAATCTTGTCACCTATTTAAGAAAAGAAAAAAAGGAGAAGGAGAAGAGAGTGAGAGAAAAGTAAAAGTAACCGAAAACAACAACAGAAAAAAAATTCATCCATCCATCATCTCTTGCCCGCTTCAATACTTTATTTGCTATGCTTTATAAGGAAAACAGGAAAGAAGAAGAGTGAATCAAGACAACAATATAAAAGTAAAAAAATTAAATCATGTATCCATCGTCCCTTGCCTTCTAGTCTAACCTTCTGTTCAAGCAGGAAATCCTGTATCAATTCAGACAAATGACTGCTCAATGATCAGAAGAAATGGGCAAAGGAACCAAGACAACATTACTATACAAGTAACAGCGTACTAAAAAGCAGAGACGTCACCCTGCCAACCAAAGTGCGTATAGTCAAGGCGATGGTTTTCCCAGTTGCAATGGATGGCTGGGAAAGTTGGACCATAAGGAAGGCTGAGCGCCAAAGAATGGAGGCCTTTGAACTCTGATGCTGGAGAAGACTCCTGCGAGTCCCTTGGACTGCAAGGCGATCAAACAAGTCAGTCCTAGAGGAGATCAACTCTGACTGCTCTTCAGAAGGCCAGATCCTGAAGAGGAAACTGAAATACTTGGGCCACCTAATGAGAAGGAAGGACTCCCTGGAGAAGAGCCTAATGCTGGGAATGATGGAGGGCAAAAGAAGAAGGGGACGGCAGAGAACGAGGTGGCTGGATGGAGTCACTGAAGCAGTCAGCCTGAGTTTCAATAGACTTGAGAGAATGGTAGAGGACAGGAAGGCCTGGAGGAACGTTGTCCATGGGGTCACGATGGGTCAGACACGACTTCACAACTAACAACAACAAGCCCTTGGCTTACAACCATTTGTTTCATGACCTTCAAAGTTAAACACTACTGATAAAAGTGACTTCAGAATAGTTTTCACAATTGTGTTGGTTGTAACATCCCCCCCTCCCCCCCCCCCACGGTCACGTGATCAAAAATTCAGGCAGTTGGCATCCAGCATGTATTTAAGATGGCTGCATGGTTATGCGATCACCACGGGGTGATTTTCCCAGCTGGCTTTTGAGAATTAAAACCGATGGAGGGAAGGTGGCTTCGTTGAAACAACATATGATTCACTGAGCAACCGTAGCCAAAAGGGTCACAAAATGGGGTGACACTCGCTTAGCGACTGCCCAGCTCGGCGACAGGAATTCGGGGCTCAGTTGTGGTCGTACGTTGAGGTCTAACCCATATTTACACCACTGCACTCCTGTAAACCCGTAGCAACCTCTCAGGAATCATAGTTGAACCCATGAATGTTTGTTTATTATCGGTATTTTTGCACCAGCGTGCCGACACATTCTGCGTGATGCAGAACGACTGAGTCGGAAGGGACCTTGGAGGTCATCTAGTCCACTACTCAAGCAGGAAACCTCGTACCCTTTGAGACAAATGGCTGCCCAATCCCCCTCTTAAAAACCTCCAATGTTGGGGCACCCACTGTTTCTGAAGGCAAGTCGTTTTATTAACTTTTCTAACTGTTAGAAAGCTTCTCCTCAAGTTAGTTCCACGTTCTCTGAAAATCATTTTCCCCTAGATGACCTGGGGCCTGGGACTTCTAGAGACCCTCTTAAGTTAGGCCCTTTCTCGTCATCCTATTTGGGCAAGGATGAGCAGGGGGCTGGACTAGCAGACCTCCAATGTCCCTTCCAGCTCTATTCTGATTCTGATATCTGCTAAAAGTTCCCCGCTTGTTAGGACAAGTGAGGGTAGAGGGCCCAAAAACAACAACTACGTTTGTGTATAGCAATTCCACTTTTCTAGAACAGGTTGGCCCCGAAGCGCAAACAGCCTCCAACATTACGTGTTTCTGGAAGCTGGCAAAACCCAGCCGTATCGTGGGTTAATTGCACCCGGCGGCAATGATATTTTGGGGGGGGGGGGCAGAAATTGTCTCATTTTCCCCTTTGATCTCCCCTTGCCATTTCCCTTCCTTCCTTCTCTTCGGATTTCTTTATTCTGCTTTTTATTCCACACGTCCTGCAACCTTGCTTAGAATGCCAGCTGTTTTCCAGCGGTCGAGTAAATGTCATTTTAAAAAAAAGGGGAAAGAAAAAAAGAAAAACCACCAAAAATCTTGTTTTCCAGAGGCTCCCTGCCAGCAACGTTCAGCTCCCTGACATGTGCGGGTTTGAGAATTTTCAAAGGTAACAAACCCCATGACTCATGTCTAAGGTGTAATACCTCACTTTCTCCCCCCACCCCACTCCCCATCACCCCCTTTCCCAGGGATTTTTGCAAAAAAAAGAAAAAAGTCAAATTTGTGCGTTGAGTAAAGTCTTTAAAACTTGAAAAGTCTTGGAAAAAACTGCTCAAGCGTCAGGGACAGGATTTTCACTGTCCGGCGTTTTTTTATTTTTGGGCTTCGTTTCGTGTTGCGGATTCTTGTTGTTTTTCAAACCTCCCCCCCCCTTTTTTTTATGAGTTCCTTTTTTGGCAATAATTGGCCTTTCCTCCACCACCACCCCCTCCCTCCCCAAAACAGGGTCTTTGTTGGGTCTTTTAATAAAATGTTTTTAAGTTCTACACAGCCAAGACCGGATCAGCTATCTAGAGAGAGCAAAGGAGGGTGGGTTGGGGGAGAGAGGGAAGAGGTTGTCTCTTTGCTCCTTGCCAGGTTCTTTAAGATGGTTGCTGTTACCTTTTAACCTTGTGTTTTGTAAGTGATTCTTCTGACAAAGCATCCTACTTTCTGTCTGTCTTTCATCATGGATTTCTGTTGTGAAGATTTACAAGGAGTCGGGCACGATTTCAAAGGACAAGCGAAATGTGCAAAGTGAATGCTGTTTGAAATCCACCAGACTTGATGTCTGGGGAGAGCTTGGAGGATTTTGCTCGACCCGAAAAAGAAAAAAAAAAGGGAAGGGAAGGGAAGGGAAGGGAAATAAATAAGGAAAGGAAAGGAAATAAGAAAGGAAAGGAAAGGAAAGGAAAGGAAAGGAAAGGAAAGGAAAGGAAAGGAAAGGAAAGGAAAGGAAAGGAAAGGAAATAAGGGAAGCGAAGGGAAGCGAAGGGAAGGGAAGGGAAGCAAAGGGAAAGAAAGGGAAGGGAAGGGAAATAAATAAGGAAAGGAAAGGAAATAAATAAGGAAAGGAAAGGAAAGGAAAGGAAAGGAAAGGGAAGGGAAGGGAAGGGAAGGGAAGGGAAGGGAAGGGAAGGGAAGGGAAGGGAAGGGAAATAAATAAGGAAAGGAAAGGAAAGGAAAGGAAAGGAAAGGAAAGGAAAGGAAAGGAAAGGAAGAAAAAGGTGAATGTTGCTTTCCAATAGATGCATGAAATTACGTCTTGGGGGAAAATATATCACGCATGACCCATTAAAATACTGTCTAAACATCTTTTAAGTTAAACAGCAGCCGGAACAGCCAGAGGATTTACTAACATGAATGTGAGAATGGACGGTCACCATCCTTCTTTCTCCCTCTCTCTCTTTTCTATCATTTTTTCCTCTTTCTTTCTTTTCCTTCCTTCTTTCCTTCCTTTCTTTCATTTCCTCTTTCTTTTCCCCTCTCTATTGTTCTTTTCCATCTTTCCTTCCTTTCTTTTTATAATTCCTCTTTTTCCTTTCTCTTCCTTCTTCTTGCCCTGCCTCTTTTTATTTAATTCCCCTTTTCTTTCTTTTTCTCTCCCTTTCTATTTCTTCTTTCTTTCTTTCTCTTTCTTTTTTCTTATTCTTCCCCCCTACTTGCATCTCTTTATTTATTTACATATTTCCTTCTTTTCTCTTTCTTTCTCTCTCTTCCTTTCCCTTCCTTCCTCTTGCCCACCCCCTGTTTATTTAATTCCCTCTTTCTTTCTTTCTTTCTTTCTTTCTTTCTTTCTTTCTTTCTTTCTTTCTTTTTTTCTCTCCCTTTCTGTTTCTTCTTTCTTTCTTTTTCTTCCCTCCCTCCCTCTTTTTCCTTCTTTCCTTCCTTCCTTCCTTCTTTCTTTTTCTTCCCCCCTCCCTCCCTCTCTTTATTTATTTACATATTTCCTTCCTTCCTTCCTTCCTTCCTTCCTTCCTTCCTTCCTTCCTTCCTTCCTTCCTTCCTTCTTTCTTTCTTTCTTTCTTTCTTTCTTTCTTTTTTTTCTCTCCCTTTCTGTTTCTTCTTTCTTTCTTTTTCTTCCCTCCCTCCCTCTTTTTCCTTCTTTCCTTCCTTCCTTCCTTCTTTCTTTTTCTTCCCCCCTCCCTCCCTCTCTTTATTTATTTACATATTTCCTTCCTTCCTTCCTTCCTTCCTTCCTTCCTTCCTTCCTTCCTTCTTTCTTTCTTTCTTTCTTTCTTTCTTTCTTTCTTTCTTTCTTTCTTTCTCTCCTTTCCTCTTATGTGCCAGAAGCCCAGATTCTACTTCTAGCTCTAATTTCTACAATTAACCTGGAAAATATGAATTAAATCATTAGAAATTCGGGTCACACCAGATCTCTGCCTATCTTTGTTGCAAGAAATAAAACTCAGTTATGGGAGAATTCTTTCCCCGTCTCTCCCCCCCCCCCCCCCCCCCCCACACTTGACTAACATTTCTCCTTGCTATACTCTGTTCCTTGGATATATTTTTTTTAAAGTGCTTTTGTTTATTTCCCTTTGTAAGTCAATCCTTCCTCCCACTAATAGCTTAGATCAGGAAGGGGGAGGAACGCCCCCCCCCCCCCCCCAGCTTTCTTCAATGAAAAAACAGCTTTCTTCAAACAGCACCAGTTTTAACATTTTTGCTCTTAATTCAATGAATGGCTGCTTCCTGCAGTCTGGGAGATACAATAACAGATATATAAAAAGACACCAAAGCTTTGCCCTGGACTGTTTTATATTAGTTTGCCTTTTTTTATTGATGCAATTGTTTTTAACAAGAAATATTCAAAGAGGTTACTGCAAATAAAACATGTTTCTCATCCAGCCATTTGGGAGATGTCCGATAAACACTTAATTCAAGGCACATGAAACTTAGGTACCATAACGGCTTCTTTGCAGTAAGCATTTTCAAAACAAAAGTGAGAGAGAACACTTAGAAATAAATGTCCTTTTTTCCCCTTCCTTTTAATGCCATAATTCTTCCTCTTGCTGTAACAGGAATCCCTGGCAGAAACACTTAAAATAACTTGATTTGCCTACCCATGACATAAATGGCGGGCATTTCTTTGATGGGCAAAGTTCACACAAGGCGTTGTTTATTTGGGAGAGCTGCAAACCAAATCCATCTAGATTTCAGGAAAGGGCCCTTAAGTCTGCCTTTTGCTTACAGGGGAACTTATGAAAAGTGGCAGTAGAGGAAAAAGAAAATTAAGAGGGCAGGCAGGACAGTCCAATCTCCACCACGGACAGAAGAAGAAAATGTAGGAGTTGGATAAGAGAAATGTGTGTGTGTATTTTTTTTAAAAAATGGTACCTATTAAACGATTATTTGTTGTGAATTCTTTATGAAGGCCACCCAGAATTTTTTTCAGCTTGGTGGGAAAGAGGAAGGAAGGAAGGAAGGAAGGAAGGAAGGAAGGAAGGAAGGAAGGAAGGAAGGAAGGAAAGAAAGAAAGAAAGAAAGAGAAGGAGAGAGGAAGGGAGGAAGGAAAGGAGGAAGGAAGGAAGGAGAAAGAAAAGATCTGGAAATGGAAAAATAGAGATAAATATGCAAAGGAGATAAAAGAGAGATGAGAGAGATCCTGAAAGAGAATAGATAGAAGATAGGTATAGATAGATACACAGTAGATAGATGATTAGATAGATAGATGATAGACAGATAGATATAGATAATAGATGGAGAGAGAAATCTATATATAGATAATAGAAATCTAATCTATCTATAGGTAGAAATCTGTCTATAGAAATCTAATCTATAGATAATGGATGGAGAGAGAAAGATGTTAAGAGAGAATAGATAGAAGATATAGATAGATTTACAGTAGATGAGAGAGAGAGAGAGAAGAATTTAGATTTTAAGACAGATTTTTTTAAAAAAACACACAATTCAGTGGCAAAACAGGATGAATTAGCAGGTTGATATGAGTGGCACTGAGACAAAATAATACCATCAACATACCCTCTACTCTTAAGTAAGCCTGTAAGTGCAGAATTGCAAGGATAGACTCTTAAATCCATCTTGCAGCTAAGATCCCCAAAACTACTTTGAGGTGAAACCAGAGAGCATGCCGTCTCCCTGAGTTTGATTCTCCTTTTTTTCTTCTTCTTCTTTTTTTATTGTTCCTGCCAGCAACTCTATTCCCAACCCAAACAAGAGGCAGAGTTTCAGAGAAAGCAAAATACCGTTCAACAATTTTTCAAAGGCAGATTCGGGTAGCCAGTGTGTAGGGGGGGTGGGGGGGGGGGGAAACAAAATTGTGAGCTATGCCGGCTTTGGGTTAGATCCAGTCCCTCTTTCTTTTTCTTATTTCATGCCCTTTTCAAGAACAATTTGCTTTACGCTACGGGCTGTTTGAGAAACACAGACCAAAAATCAGATTCAGAACTCAGAACCATATCAATGGTTTCATAGCTGTTGATTCAAGTCAGATCTGACATCATGGTGTGCATAACCCCAATTTTTTTTTCCCATTCCAAAAATGCATGCAGCAGCAGCATGAAAAACATGGCATGCTATTATTTTGCTTTTTCAAAATAATAATCTATCACCAGTTCAGATTCCTCAAACGTATTTGTCTCCTTTTTTTTCCTTCTTTTGGAGAATACGTTTTTCCCTTGGCTTGAACCAGGATGAATCTGGGTTTGTTGTTTTTTTTTTTTCCCTCTTCAAATCTATTCCGTGCAATATTTCTCCTTTAAAAAAAAAATGTACTCGAAAATCAGGAGCCGGGACTAAAATCTGACAACAGGAAAGGAAGAAAGAGGGGAAGAATTTTACACCGGGGAAAGAAAGAAAGATGAGAAATCTAAATAGGACTGGAATTAAAGCAGTTGACTGAAAAAATATCTCTGTGCTATTAATCCAGGGATGTGCAACAAGACCAAACATTACAAGCACCGTAATCCCAATTTGGGAAAATACGCCGTCGTGAAATCATAATTCATAATGAATTCCATAATGAAAGAAAGGCGAGAAATTGAACCAAAGATAAAATCAGTCGCAAAATATCACGTTCAGTTTTAACCCAGGATTTTGCCCCTCGCAATTAAGAACACAAGTGATAGAAAAGAGAGAGGTTTCTTTCTCTTTTTTTAAAATAATAACACTTGAAAGAAAGTCCTGACGCGGAATTGAGCAAGTATAAAAGGAATTGCTTTGTTACAGATATCCTAGATGAAAGAGAGAAAGAGGGGAAGGAAGGAAGGAAGGAAGGAAGGAAGGAAGGAAGGAAGGAAGGAAGGAAGGAAGGAAGGAAGGAAGGAAGGAAGAGCAAGGAAGGAAGGGGTGAGAGAGAGAGAGAGAGAAAGAAAGAAAGAAAGAAAGAAAGAAAGAAAGAAAGAAAGAAAGAAAGAAAGAAAGAAAGATCCAAAAATGGGCAGATAAAAAGAGACAGTAAAAAGAGACAAGTGATACCATAGGTATAGCTTGAAAGCCAGTCAAGGATTACAAAATCAGCAGAGATATTTTTAACTGTACCAGAGAGGTTAAAAATGGAGTTTTGTCCAAGTGCATAATTTTTAGATTCCCATCTGGATTTTCCCAAGCGCTTCTCAAGGCAGTTGCGTTAATGTCTTTAACATTTGCAGTGGGGCAGCATTTATTGGCTCCTTCTCTGCTATGAAATTGCTCTTCAAAAGAAGGGCCTACCACCATATTTCCCAGCCAAAAAAACCCCGAGAAAAACAAATTTATCACCGTGTGTTCAATTCGTGTGGAAGAAACAAACAAAAAGGAAGTAAGCTGAATTTTTAAAAGAGACGGGATCAAACCATCCTAGATCATTTTAAGTGATTTGTTTAAAAAAAGAAAGAGAGAAAAGCTTGCAGAAGGACAGTTTATTTTATTTTTTAAAAAATATGTTTTTTAGTCAACTGTCCTAGTAGTAATAAATACAAAAAGAGTTTGTTTTTTTTAAGTACTGGTTTTAATTCCTGTTTTAATTTTCTTCTCTAGAATACAGTTCGGGCACATTTGAAAAGGAAAGCAGAGAAAGGCTGAGGAGAAAAAAATATTTTCTTTAATTGTGGCCTTATTTCATTTTAATCCCAGTCAGGGTTTTGTTTTGTTTTTTCCCCCAGCGTAGAAGTTTGTGGTTTAATAGCGGCCCCTGGAGGAGGTTTCCTTCTTTTTATAATATTGTTTATTTCAAGTTTTGATTCTGTTTGACATTTTTTGTAACGTCCTTGAAAAAGGAGAAAGAAATGGAGAAGTAGGTTTTGAGAGTTTGTGCTCTTTGAAAATAGTTCTTGTAAAAGTTCTGGGATCCTTATTTTTTTTTTTTCATTCAATACAACTCCAGGAGGGGGGTGGAATTCTGAAAAAGATTTATACATGTGCTCCTGATTTATACTTCATTCCTATTTATTTCAAATAGAGTGTAAAGTATTTTTATTACTTTGCCAGTGTTCCATAATCCCATTTTAATCGCTAGCATTGTCGTTTTTAAAGGGTTTTGTTTTGTTTGTTTTACATTTTCTTGACAACCTATCACCCATCTAACTTCCTTCTGGTTAACGTATTATTCACAAAATGCTACAAATACATCTAAAAGATTCTTCCATGACTTTCTAATTGTGAGTTTTGACACAGTTGAAAAAGTTGCTTTTTAAAAAAAATTATTTTAAATACAAGCAATGCAAACAATACGAAAATATACATACACATCTAAATACAAAAAAAGAAAAAATACTAATAATACAATGCACCCCCAGAGACCATTTTCCCCCTTAAATTTCTTTGTCTATAACAGCTAAAAAATATACAGTATATTCTAATTGTGCCTTTATCCCCTCCAAAACAACATATATTCTTGAGTAGATTTATTCCCTTTGCCACCAACACCGATTTTATAAAATCCCCCCATATTTCATTATAATTGTTTGTTTTAATCATCCCTTTTTTTCAATTTAGTTTCTGTTGTTAATTTATCATTTGTTGCCATACTCCAAATTTCATTATACCATTCATTTCTTTGAATATCCCAATTTCGTCCCCAGTATTTTGCCATCACTAATCTAGCTGCCATTATCAAGTTTACAATCATTTCTTTTCTTTTCTTTTGGTTTCATTTCTATCCCGTTGTTCCACCAGCAACAATAATGCAATTTCCAGTGACATATCTAAAGTTACATTCAAAAGTGCTCTAATTTCCCTGAGCACCATGTCTCTTATTTTTTGTGTACTATCACAATCCCACCACAAGTTGTAAAAGTTGCTTTTAAAAAACGCCCCTTTTAGCATTACTGTGTTTTCCCCAAAATAAGTCCCTGTCTTATATTTTTTTGAACCCTGAAATAAGTGTTTGGCCTTATTGCCATGTGCTCAAAAGCCCGATTGGGCTTATTATAGGGGATGTCTTATTTAGGGGGAAACAGGGTATCTATCTATCATCTATCTATCTATCTATCTATCTATCTATCTATCTATCTATCTATCTATCTATGTTTTCCCAAAAATAAGTCCCTGTCTTATATTTTTTTGAACCTTGAAATAAGCGCTTGGCCTTATTGCCATGCGCTCAAAAGCCCGATTGGGCTTATTATCAGGGGATGTCTTATTTTGGGGGAAACAGGGTACTTTTGCTTTCTTGCAAAGAAATCTACTGGCTTAATTTCAAGCTTAATTTCTATCTATTATGACGTCCAAAAGGCTCCCTTTTCACCCAACGGAGCAATCACCAGGAACACAGACATGACTAATGTGTGTTCAGAAAGAGCCCTTTCTGAATTTCTCCACCAAAGTTTGCAAGCGGAGATATGCGACAATTCCAATTTTTCCAGTAGAAACAAACAAACAAACAAACAAATGCCCCCAAATTTTTCACAAGAATTCAGACTTTGCAGGGAAATTTCTGTAGCCCGACAGTGTGTGGGCACCAGGTGAAGTGAAGCCTTTTAGAAGTGGATTTCAAAAGCAAAGAGATAGGTATTGTTTTAGCCTCATGTGTGCTGTCTGTCTGCTTCTTTGTTTGTTTATTCATTTATTCTTATCCCCTTCCCTTGATTATTTTTATAAGTGACTCAAGATGTGGAACCTACCTAAATATCCCTCCTCCTCCTCTTTTTCCTCATCACAACAATCCTGTGAGGTGGCTTGGAGAGAAAGAGAGAGAGAGAGAGAGAGACTGGCCTAAACTGGCTTTTATGGGAAAGAACTAGAACTCACCATCTCCTGGTGATTGGCCCAAAGTCACCCAGCTGGCTTTTGTGCCTAAGGTAGAACTAGAACTCACCAGCTCCTGGTGATTGGCCCAAAGTCACCCAGCTGGCTTTTGTGCCTAAGGTAGAACTAGAACTCACCAGCTCCTGGTGATTGGTCCAAAGTCACCCAGCTGGCTTTTGTGCTTAAGGTAGAACTAGAACTCCCCAGCTCCTTGTAATTGGCCCAAAGTCACCCAGCTGGCTTTTGTGCCTAAGGTAGAACTAGAACTCACCAGCTCCTGGTGATTGGCCCAAAGTCACCCAGCTGGCTTTTGTGCCTAAGGTAGAACTAGAACTCCCCAGCTCCTTGTAATTGGCCCAAAGTCACCCAGCTGGCTTTTGTGCCTAAGGTAGAACTAGAACTCACCAGCTCCTGGTGATTGGTCCAAAGTCACCCAGCTGGCTTTTGTGCCTAAGGTAGAAATAGAACTCCCCAGCTCCTTGTAATTGGTCCAAAGTCACCCAGCTGGCTTTTGTGCCTAAGGTAGAACTAGAACTCACCAGCTCCTGGTGATTGGTCCAAAGTCACCCAGCTGGCTTTTGTGCCTAAGGTAGAACTAGAACTCCCCAGCTCCTTGTAATTGGTCCAAAGTCACCCAGCAGACATTCAGGCCTAAGGCAGGACTAGAACTTACCATCTCCTGGTGATTGGCCCAAAGTCACCTACCTGGCTTTTGTGCCTAAGGCAGGGCTAGAACTCACCATCTCCCAGTTCCTATCCTAATACCTTACCACTAGACCCAATGAACTACTACTACTACTACTACTACTACTACTACTACTACTACTAATTATTATTATTATTATTATCATTATTATTATTATTATTATCTAAAGAAAGATGCTATTTTGTTTTGGGCAGGTTCAAGATGTAGGGCTCTCCCAGGAGATAAATACTAAATTCCTTCCCGTTCCCTCCTCCTCTTTCCCGCCCTCCCACTAAAATAATATCATTTGGACTCTTTCCTCTTCTGCTTACATTTTTTAAAAGGTTTACTGCGTCCGTGAAGTTCCCCGAATCTTGCTATGATGTTCATCCTTGACCATCATCAATGCCTTTTTTGGGGGGGGTTGGGACTTTCTCCTCCCTTTGGGAAGAGGGGTGTGTTGTTATCCTTCTCCTCTCATTCCTGTAAACTTGTTGAATATTTAAAATATCGTGACGGTAAGGCCAAGGAGGCGGGTTATCCTAAGTGGTTTGACGGTTGAGGTGTATGGCCTCGTTTTAGAAAGCAAAACCTGTGCATCCGTGGCTAACCGAAGTTTTTGGCACCTGAGTTGCATGTGCAGAGATCAATTTCACAAGCACAACAGCAGGAGGGAAGGAGGAAAAACTGGGAGGAAAAAAACAAAATCTTGGGGCCTTTTTGCTTCGGGGCAGAGCTTTGATCAAAGTTCAACCAAGCAGAGCACCCTTTCGCGTTTCCAAGATGATCGCGTACACAAAGAAACAAAGCCTTAATAAAGTGGCATATCGGGGGGGAGGGGGGAAGGGAAGAAAGAAGATTATAAATATAAATGTACAATGATGAAATGATAGATTGGGTAAAATGGGAAAGAAATTGAAAAGAAAGCATATACGGTTAGAAAATGGGACTTGCTCGGATACCAAATAAGGGAAATATTGCACAGGAGAAAGAAAGGAGAGGGGAGGAGAGGGATAGAGGAGGAGGAGGGGGGAAGAGGAGGAGAGAGAGAGAGGAATGGAAGAAAGGGGAAGGAGAGGAAGAAAGGATAGGGGACAAGAGCAGGAGAGAAGGCGAGAAAGGGGGAAAAGAAGGGAAGAGTGGGGGTGAGGAAGTGGAAGTAGGGAAGAGGAGAGGAGGAGGAAGAAAGTAGAAGAGGAGAGGAGGGAGCAAGGGGAAAGAAAGAATAGGAGAAGGAGGAGAGAGGAATGGAAGAAAGGGGAAGGAGAGGAAGAAAGGATAGGGGACAAGAGCAGGAGAGAAGGCGAGAAAGGGAGAAAAGAAGGGAGGAGTGGGGGTGAGGAAGGGGAAGTAGGGAAGAGGAGAGGAGGAGGAAGAAAGTAGAAGAGGAGAGGAGGGAGCAAGGGGAAAGAAAGAAGAAGGAGAAGGAGGAGAGAGGAATGGAAGAAAGGGGAAGGAGAGGAAGAAAGGATAGGGGACAAGAGCAGGAGAGAAGGTGAGAAAGAGGGAAAAGAAGGGAGGAGTGGGGGTGAGGAAGGGGAAGTAGGGAAGAGGAGAGGAGGAGGAAGAAAGTAGAAGAGGAGAGGAGAGGAGGGAGCGAGGGGAAAGAAAGAAGAAGGAGAAGGAGAAGAGAGGAATGGAAGAAAGGGGAAGGAGAGGAAGAAAGGATAGGGGACAAGAGCAGGAGAGAAGGTGAGAAAGGGAGAAAAGAAGGGAGGAGTAGGGGTGAGGAAGGGGAAGTAGGGAAGAGGAGAGGAGGAGGAAGAAAGTAGAAGAGAGGAGGGAGCAAGGGGAAAGAAAGAAGAAGGAGAAGGAGGAGAGAGGAATGGAAGAAAGGGGAAGGAGAGGAAGAAAGGATAGGGGACAAGAGCAGGAGAGAAGGCGAGAAAGGGAGAAAAGAAGGGAGGAGTAGGGGTGAGGAAGGGGAAGTAGGGAAGAGGAGAGGAGGAGGAAGAAAGTAGAAGAGGAGTGGAGGGAGCAAGGGGAAAGAAAGAAGAAGGAGAAGGAGGAGAGAGGAATGGAAGAAAGGGGAAGGAGAGGAAGAAAGGATAGGGGACAAGAGCAGGAGAGAAGGCGAGAAAGGGAGAAAAGAAGGGAGGAGTAGGGGTGAGGAAGGGGAAGTAGGGAAGAGGAGAGGAGGAGGAAGAAAGTAGAAGAGGAGAGGAGGGAGCGAGGGGAAAGAAAGAAGAAGGAGAAGGAGGAGAGAGGAATGGAAGAAAGGGGAAGGAGAGGAAGAAAGGATAGGGGACAAGAGCAGGAGAGAAGGCGAGAAAGGGAGAAAAGAAGGGAGGAGTGGGGGTGAGGAAGGGGAAGTAGGGAAGAGGAGAGGAGGAGGAAGAAAGTAGAAGAGGAGAGGAGGGAGCAAGGGGAAAGAAAGAAGAAGGAGAAGGAGGAGAGAGGAATGGAAGAAAGGGGAAGGAGAGGAAGAAAGGATAGGGGACAAGAGCAAGAGAGAAGGCGAGAAAGGGAGAAAAGAAGGGAGGAGTAGGGGTGAGGAAGGGGAAGTAGGGAAGAGGAGAGGAGGAGGAAGAAAGTAGAAGAGGAGAGGAGAGGAGGGAGCGAGGGGAAAGAAAGAAGAAGGAGAAGGAGGAGAGAGGAATGGAAGAAAGGGGAAGGAGAGGAAGAAAGGATAGGGGACAAGAGCAGGAGAGAAGGTGAGAAAGGGAGAAAAGAAGGGAGGAGTAGGGGTGAGGAAGGGGAAGTAGGGAAGAGGAGAGGAGGAGGAAGAAAGTAGAAGAGAGGAGGGAGCAAGGGGAAAGAAAGAAGAAGGAGAAGGAGGAGAGAGGAATGGAAGAAAGGGGAAGGAGAGGAAGAAAGGATAGGGGACAAGAGCAGGAGAGAAGGCGAGAAAGGGAGAAAAGAAGGGAGGAGTAGGGGTGAGGAAGGGGAAGTAGGGAAGAGGAGAGGAGGAGGAAGAAAGTAGAAGAGGAGTGGAGGGAGCAAGGGGAAAGAAAGAAGAAGGAGAAGGAGGAGAGAGGAATGGAAGAAAGGGGAAGGAGAGGAAGAAAGGATAGGGGACAAGAGCAGGAGAGAAGGCGAGAAAGGGAGAAAAGAAGGGAGGAGTAGGGGTGAGGAAGGGGAAGTAGGGAAGAGGAGAGGAGGAGGAAGAAAGTAGAAGAGGAGTGGAGGGAGCAAGGGGAAAGAAAGAAGAAGGAGAAGGAGGAGAGAGAGGAATGGAAGAAAGGGGAAGGAGAGGAAGAAAGGATAGGGGACAAGAGCAGGAGAGAAGGTGAGAAAGGGAGAAAAGAAGGGAGGAGTGGGGGTGAGGAAGGGGAAGTAGGGAAGAGGAGAGGAGGAGGAAGAAAGTAGAAGAGGAGAGGAAGGAGCGAGGGGAAAGAAAGAAGAAGGAGAAGGAGGAGAGAGGAATGGAAGAAAGGGGAAGGAGAGGAAGAAAGGATAGGGGACAAGAGCAGGAGAGAAGGTGAGAAAGAGGGAAAAGAAGGGAGGAGTGGGGGTGAGGAAGGGGAAGTAGGGAAGAGGAGAGGAGAGGAAGAGGAAGAAAGTAGAAGAGGAGAGGAGAGGAGGGAGCGAGGGGAAAGAAAGAAGAAGGAGAAGGAGGAGAGAGGAATGGAAGAAAGGGGAAGGAGAGGAAGAAAGGATAGGGGACAAGAGCAGGAGAGAAGGTGAGAAAGGGAGAAAAGAAGGGAGGAGTAGGGGTGAGGAAGGGGAAGTAGGGAAGAGGAGAGGAGGAGGAAGAAAGTAGAAGAGAGGAGGGAGCAAGGGGAAAGAAAGAAGAAGGAGAAGGAGGAGAGAGGAATGGAAGAAAGGGGAAGGAGAGGAAGAAAGGATAGGGGACAAGAGCAGGAGAGAAGGCGAGAAAGGGAGAAAAGAAGGGAGGAGTAGGGGTGAGGAAGGGGAAGTAGGGAAGAGGAGAGGAGGAGGAAGAAAGTAGAAGAGGAGTGGAGGGAGCGAGGGGAAAGAAAGAAGAAGGAGAAGGAGGAGAGAGAGGAATGGAAGAAAGGGGAAGGAGAGGAAGAAAGGATAGGGGACAAGAGCAGGAGAGAAGGTGAGAAAGGGAGAAAAGAAGGGAGGAGTGGGGGTGAGGAAGGGGAAGTAGGGAAGAGGAGAGGAGGAGGAAGAAAGTAGAAGAGGAGAGGAAGGAGCGAGGGGAAAGAAAGAAGAAGGAGAAGGAGGAGAGAGGAATGGAAGAAAGGGGAAGGAGAGGAAGAAAGGATAGGGGACAAGAGCAGGAGAGAAGGTGAGAAAGAGGGAAAAGAAGGGAGGAGTGGGGGTGAGGAAGGGGAAGTAGGGAAGAGGAGAGGAGAGGAAGAGGAAGAAAGTAGAAGAGGAGAGGAGGGAGCAAGGAGAAAGAAAAAAGAAGAAGAAGGTCTGTTGTAAAAAGAGGGAAAAGAGAGGGTAGAAGAACAATCCCAAATGTAACTAAAGGGTCTTATTTTTATACTTTCATGAGAAAAAATAATATATAATATTATTTTTATATATATAAAAATAATATAATATATATAATAATATATATAATAATATATAATATATATAATTCTGTTATATATATATAACAGAATTATATACACTAACCAACATATTAACATCAAATGGGTTCTGTAGAAATAAAATCATCAGTATGATCCAACATGCAACACCCAAACAGAAGAGAAATCAACAAGAAGAACAAAACAATGGGAAAGCCACCTTACCCTACATAAAAGGAACAACAGATAAAATTAGCAAAATACTGCAAAGACACAACATCAAAACCATATTTTGCACAGATAGAAAGATATCGTCTATCCTAAGAAACCCTAAGGACAAAATAGAACTAGAAGATCAAGGCATATATGAAATCCCATGTGCTTCCTGCCCCTCAACATACATTGGACAGACCAACAGAAGAACGAGTGTGCGCATCGAGGAACATAAAAACTCAGTACAGAAGAAAGAACACACATCATCATTAGTACAACACATAAATGCCACAGGACATAATATTAACTTTAATAACACAAAAACAGTTGCAAAAATAGAACATCTCAATGGCAGAATAATCAGAGAGGCCATTGAAATAGAGAGAAGACCATATTGCATGAATAAACGTGATGACACCTCCCGTCTGCCTTCTATTTGGAAACCTGCTCTCATAAATAGACGAATCTTAACACAAAGTGTAAGCCATAGGTCAAAGGTTCATCAGGAGACCTGTGTTGCCACCATTTCCAACATAGCTTATCCATCAACCCACATCTCAGCAACAGTGCTTCCACCCAATCAAAATACAACTACATCATCAGCCAATCAGAATAAAGCAGCACTGTCAACCAATCAGAATACACCTCTGCCTCCTTTTAAAGAGGGATATCATTAAGATCACACAGTTTGCCCATAGGCACCAAGCCGAGAACATCAGCCAGAAGATGATGAATGAGATTTCATCGAAACGTCGCTGCAATACTTCCAAAGATATGTTTGCAATTACACGGGAAGAAACCCGAGATATCACCTGTACACACATATATACCCGTGAAAACTTACACAGACAAATTATATATATATATATATATATATTAATATTTTTGCTGATAATACTATAAATAAATTGATCATATATATATGATCAATTATGGATAAGATAATGTACATTTACAATCTGTGTATAAGAAATAAAAATAAAAAACTTTTTTCAAAAAAAATAAAATAAAGTGGCATATTGCGTATCCCGGGGCTTTGTGTGGGTGGGTGTTATACAGGCTTAGCCAGCGGTTTGTAAAGCCGGGCTTATGGCATAGGGTGATAGGCAATGCCAACCAACTGTGGTTTGGCCAACATATCGCAGCTAAGCAGGTTATTGTTTAAAGAGATGCGTAAACACGCCGTAACTTGATGACTCAGATGCTTCTGCCTCTTGAAATGTGACACCGATTCACTATATAATTATATTGCTGAATGCTGAGCTACACCTTTCCACCTGTTCATAGGTGAGATGGGAAATTGTTGGTTTTATCAGGTTCTCTTCTTTCCAACAATCCGTCTTGCTTATTTATGTATCCTTTGAGAGACGGTTTGCTTTAGTTGTTAAGGCGCTAGGCTAGAACCTGGGAGACGGTGAGTTCTAGTCCCACCTTAGACGTGAAAGTTGGCTGGCTGACTTTGGGCCAATCACCAGGAGACAGTGAGGTCTAGTCCCACCTTAGGCATGAAAGCTGGCTGGCTGATTTTGGGCCAATCACCAGGAGATGGTGAATTCTAGTCCCACCTTAGGCATGAAAGCCAGCTGAGTGACTTTGGGCCAATCACCAGGAGACAGTGATTTCTAGTCCCACTTTAGATATGAAAGCCTGCTGGGTGACTTTGGGCCAATCACCAGGAGACAGTGAGTTCTAGTCCTGCTTTAGGCATGAAAGCCAGCTGGGCGATTTTGGGTCAGTCCCTACCTATTAGCCCAACCCACTTCACAGGGTTGTTGTGAAGAAAATAGGAAGAGGAAGAAGCATTACTTATGTTGTCCACCTTGACTTATTTATAAAAATAATAAAAGTATTTTAACAATATGTATTTTTTAAAAAAATTATATGGCTGCCCAACTCACCACTAGGTGACTTCAAGCATCTTACAACATTTAGAAAACCAATTAATCAAAACCCGTAAAAATCTCCATCTGAACCCCCAACCCCAAAGCAGCAGCAACACCATCAAATCAACCACTTGAGTTGGCCATGATGAGTTGGCCATGGTGAGTTGGCCATGGTGAGTTGGCCATAGTGAGTTGGCCATGGTGAGTTGGCCATGGTGAGTTGGCCATGATGAGTTGGCCTTGATGAGCTGGCCATGGGAAGTTGTCTTAGACCCCCCTTTTGTGGTCCTACCAGATGTGCATCCCTAATCGAAGGGATTCATCATCCACCCTGCCTTCCCAAGTTGTGGGTCAGGTGGATGTCATAGGGGAGAGGTGGTCCTTCAAATAGCCTGACACCCATCCCCTACCCACCCACCCCCGCAGTCAAGTAGGGTTTTAAAAGCGATAATCAAGATCTTGAATTGCACGCGAAGCAGGCGGGCAACCAATGCGATTCCTGCAAGAAAGGAACAACAAGAAAAAAAGAGGGATGCAGCCAAAACAAGACACCACACCATCCCCCTCGTGTCCGTCCCCTCCATCGTCGGCGTCGCCCCCCCCCCCACTCCAAAAGAAAAGCTTAAACTTTCTTTTTGGCTTTCTTTTGGTGTTTCCTCTGCCAAATTGACAATGCTCACAAGGGAAGAAATGATTAGAGGCAGACTTAAGCACTGCATTAAATTAGCTCCGGCATGTTTGACATGGGTTTTCCAAAACCCTAATTAGCCCAGAGAGAGAGAGAGGGAGGGAGGGAGAGGGAGGGAGGGAGGGAGGGAGGCTAAAGGATCTGGTTGGTTTGGGATTTGAGCTCTTTTTGCTTAAAAAAACACACACACATTTAAACCTGCTGCTGTTGACAGAATTCTTTGTGTGTGAAAAGAGGCTACAATTCTCCTCTTTTGTGTTTCAGCTTTTTTTTCCAGGTTTCGCTTGTTTTTCCATTCTTCTTCTTCGCCTCTTTAAACAGGTTAAGACTTTTTAACTGTGGAAAAATAGGAGAGAAAAATAGGGAGGGAGAGAGGGAGGGAGGGAGAAAAAGAGAGCCAACTTTCTCCCAAAAGAAAAGTTTAGGAGGTGCTGAAATCTTTTCAGAAAAAGCTTATGGTCATGACTAGAAGTTAAGTAGGATAGAAAGAAAAAGGCTTTTAATAAAAGGTTAAAAGTTAGAATTAGTGCTAGAAATAAGAGAAAGGGAAATATTAGCGTTTACACTGCTATATGATACAATAAAAGTAATAACAAGAGAAAAGATGGAATAATTGAACGACGACAGATTGCATCTTGATATAAATGTGTATCTTTATTAGAAATATATAAGTTGATTAAATGTAGTAAAGGTAAAGGTTCCCCTCGCACATATGTGCTAGTCGTTCCCGACTCTAGGGGGCGGTGCTCATCTCCGTTTCAAAGCCGAAGAGCCAACGCTGTCCAAAGACATCTCCGTGGTCCTGTGGCCGGCATGACCCAATGCCAAAGGCGCATGGAACGCTGTTGCCTTCCCACCAAAGGTGGTCCCTATTTTCCTACTTGCATTTTTTTACCTGCTTTCGAACTGCTAGGTTGGCAGAAGCTGGGACAAGTCCCGGGAGCTCACCCCGTTACTCGGCACTAGGGATTCTAACCGCTGAACTGCCAACCTTTCAATCAACAAGCTCAGCATCTTAAGCCACTGAGCCATCGTGTCCCTCTTGAATGTAATAACTATGATTAATTATACTAGTTTTATTTGTATTAGAATGTATGACACCCAGTGAAGGAGATTTTGCCAAACCTCTGCTCAGAGGCCAAAAAGAGAAAGAAGGAAAGGGGTGGGGGGAGAAAGAGCTGGACATAATTTTACCTTCATTTTTGGTCGCTGCTCTGGAGGACTAGTCAACGAATCCTTTCAGTAGCCAATAAAAGCAAATTGAAAACAGATTTCAAGAAAGAGGGAAAACAGAGAGAATAAAAAAAAAATGGGAGGAACTTAATGGCACCGGAGATATATGAAACCAAATGATTCAAGGCAGGGTTTGATGGAATGGCCAGAGTTTCACCACTCAGCATTAGATAGATGAGATGATGATGATGATGATGATATAGAGGAGAGGGAGAGGAAGAAGAAGGAAAGAAAGGAAGGAAGGAAGGAAGGAAGGAAGGAAGGAAGGAAGGAAGGAAGGAAGGAAGGAAAAAGGCAGAAAGAAAGAAAGAACGAAAGGAAGGAAGGAAGGAAGGAAGGAAGGAAAGAAAGAAAGAAAGAAAGAAAGAAAGAAAGAAAGAAAGAAAGAAAGAAAGAAAGAAAGAAAGAAAGAAAGAAAGAAAGAAAAGAGATTTTTCTGAGATACGATTACTGCTGCGAGACAATTATATACACAAAATTGGAAGGAGTCACAAAAATACCCACAGAGGAAAACGGGTTGGTGGACATGACCTAACTAGCAGAAATGGCAACTCGTTTGATTAGCGAAAAATCAACAGCTATAGCGACTGGAAACCCCTGGAGGAATTTTCACTGGAGGGGAAAAAAAAGAGGAGAAAAATGAACGAGTGATTTATGGGTTCGAAGATTAGAGAGAAGGAAATTGTGAGGTAACCTTAGAGAGGGTAAAATATGAACGCATTTATAACGGCTGTCAAAAGGTCTTCTGTATCATCTTCTTTTTTCCGTTTCTTTTTTCCATTTTCTTTCCTACTTATTCCCTTCCCTTCTTTATTTGTGTGTGTGTGTGTGTGTGTGTGTTTTTTTCTAATATCTATATGGTTTCTATCAGTGGTGAAATCTAAAATTTGTTACTACCAGTTCTGTGGGCGTGGCTTGTGGAGGGGCGTAATGTGACTGGGTGGGCGTGGCCAATTTTTTTTTTTTTTTACTTTTAAAACCATTTTTTCTACAACCTCTTCCGTGAACTGAGCTTCAGGAAAAAGGCCACAGACACGAAGCTTCAGGAAAAAAGCCTCTGAAAAAAGTTTTTTCTGAAACAGTTTCAGAAGTTTCAGAGGCTGAAAAAAAAGCAAGGCACAGAGCTCACAACCTACGAACCTGTTGCTAAAATTCACCACTGGGAACAGCTGATTGGGGGTATTCCGGGAGGCCGATCCACCTGCCAATCAGCTTTTTTCTTATTTTCCTCCCCAAAAACTAAGGTGCGTCATATACTCCGAAAAATATGGTATAATTTATCATTAATTAGTTATTTGATTTAAAGTGCGATTTTATTGTACATGTTTCTTAACTTGTGTTCGCCGCCCTGAGTCCTTCGGGAGAAGGGCGGCATATAAATACATGTAATAAATAAATAAATAAATTGCTTTTTTTTCCCGGTGCCGTTGTAACTTCAAACAGTCACTAAATGAACTGCTTACCTTGTACATTCTTTTTTCGAAAGATTATTTGCAGGGATTATGTCCTGGCGCTTTTTAAATCAAAAAGCATCATCGAGGGAGAAAGGAAGCTGTGATTTGGTACCCTGGTCAAACCTGGAGATTCAGTTTCCTACTGTCTCGTATGACATCACCGCCACTTGGTGCATCTTTTAAAAAAAATGAAATAACCTCTTCCATATGTTCCGGAGTGTAGAGCCGCCAAAATACACTTTATTTGATATAAGGTCCAAGAATACCCTAAATCACTCAGGTTAATAGACACGTATAGGAGGAAGGAGGAGAAGGATTGAGTTTTAATTTTCATTATTCCCTCCAAACGACGTCGGATGAGGTCACCGTGAAATATATCAGGTACGGCCGCAAAGCAATCACAAAATCAACTCTATGAAAGCCGAACACACAACAGCTTGCCCGGTTTTATTGGCAGAACTTGATGGAGAACTGATTCCAGATTGTACTGTGAATTGTGGTTCAATGCAGCAGTGTTGTGTTGTTTTTTTTTGTTTGTTTTTTTTTGAGGAACACAAAATGCCAAAGGTTTCCAGTTTGGGACATGCAAACACGCAACTCAGTTTTTTTCATTTTTGCCTGCAAAGAATTGCTTTGGAAGAGAGATAGATTCAAAGATGCACGATTGGAAACAGTCTGCTCACCAAAAATATTATATTTGATGATCTGGGGTCAGCATATAAGGTAAAGGTAAAGGGTTCCCCTCGCACATATGTGCTAGTCGTTCCTCACTCTAGGGGGCGGTGCTCTTCTCCGTTTCAAAGCCGAAGAGCCAGCGCTGTCCGAAGACGTCTTCATGGTCATGTGGCCGGCATGACTAAATGGCAAAGGTGCAGGGAACGCTGTTCCCTTCCCACCAAAGATGGTCCCTGTTTTTCTACTTGCCTTTTTTATGTGCTTTTGAACTGTTAGGTTGGCAGAAGCTGGGACAAGGAATGGGAGCTCACCCCGTTACACGGCACTCAAACCGCTGAACTGCCAATCTTTCGACTTGTTGATAAATTTTGGGACAGGCCTTGCTGACTGTAAATGAACGTAATTCACAGTCCTGTAAATAAAAGAGATTTTGCCGAGACCAAGACTCTGCTTTCTGCTTTTTAAGGAAGCCTACATCAGAACAGGAAGTGTGAGACCCGGAAGCTAAGCCACAAAGGTGTGTAAGGTGCTGGTGAAAGAAGAGAGCATCAATTAGTCTGTGTCTCATTTGTTTTCACTTTTCTTTGCAAGTCAGGATTCTTATCATTGAGCTGGTGTCCAGCTGCATCCAGCAAATTTTGCCTTGGGTTGGTAAAAAAAAAATCTGTTTTCTTCTCATCCTTCAGTTGGGTTCCCTTTGCAAGCCCTTGACCTTGTCCAAGTCCCAAGTTTGTGGTTGCTGGATTTCAAAGACGCTCATCGTTCTTGAGAGCATTTTTTTTTTAAATTTGCAAAAGAAACTTCATCTCCAAAAAGGACAATAGGGGACTTCCAGTCCTTTCCTCCCCTTCAATCTATTTCCTTTCTTTTCCCTCGCTCATTCTCCAATTCCCTCTAATAAAGCTGAAGCCAAATGGATTCCATCTGTGCCGAGCTCGAGAAGCACAAAGGAGGATGCACTTCGGTCAACCTGAGACGCAAACAACACCACCACGTGAGCTGACATGCCATATCGCTTTCCTTGTGTGGCCTTTCACTTGAAGACATGGCCAACAGAAGATTCTCTTGCTTGCTTTTCTCCAGCTAAATTCCTTGTGTGTCTAATCACATTTGGCCAAATAAAGTATTCTGTTCTGTTCTGTTCTGTTCTGTTCTGTTCTGTTCTAATATTCATTCTACTCTACTCTACTCTACTCTACTCTACTCTACTCTACCCTACCCTACCCATCCCATCCCATCCCATCCCATCCCATATTTTCTGTTCTGTTCTGTTCTGTTCTGTTCTGTTCTAATATTCATTCTACTCTACTCTACTCTACTCTACTCTACTCTACTCTACCCTACCCATCCCATCCCATCCCATCCCATATTTTCTGTTCTGTTCTGTTCTATTCTTTATTTCTATTCTTTTCTATTCTACGCTACTCTATGCTACTCTAGTCTACTCTACCCTATCCCATCCCATCCCATCCCATCCCATCCCATCCCATCCCATATTTTCTCTTCTCTTCTCTTCTCTTCTCTTCTCTTCTCTTCTCTCCCATCCCATCCCATCCCATCCCATCCCATTCCATCCCATATTTTCTATTCTATTCTATTCTATTCTATTCTATTCTGTTCTGTTCTGTTCTGTTCTGTTCTGTTCTGTTCTGTTCTATTCTATTCTATTCTACTCTACTCTACTCTACTCTACTCTACTCTACTCTACTCTACTCTACTCTACTCTACTCTATTGTTTGTTTGTCTTGTGGTTTGCTATTGCATCTGGTTGTGGCCCCTGATTTGACAGTTTCCTCCCTTCTATAGGTGGCATCAATACCTGTGGCTGTATTGATGCATGCCAAAGGGGAATCCTTCTTCAGGCTCCTGTTGTCATCCATGAAAGCTTATGTGACTGAACATGTCTTAATCGTTTAATTGTCATAAGCTTATTTGTTGATTTTTGCATCAGTCCCAACTGGCTTAGACAACTCCTTCTCTTACCTCTGGATGTGTTTAATGTTTCACAGATTTATAGCCTGCCTTTCACGGTCCAAAAAAAGAAAAGAAAATAACCACAACCGATTCTGAGAACCAAACCCTCTTACAAAGGAAATTACAGCGGAATTAAACATGCAAAAGTCAAATGCTCTATCTGAGCACTTTAGGTCTTGAAAGGTTGAATATAGCTGGAAAGAACCATCATGACAAATGATTCCAGTCCATGCTTCTTGAAAAGAGCTGCGGACGATAAAAATGAGTTAAAGCTAGTCCTGCAAACTGCAATTAATCCAATGCAGATTGTGATGAATAAGTCTTGGAGAGCAAACCATTCCGTTTCCTCCAGCCCCACATTTAAATTAGAATGTTTTTTTAAAAAGTTTTCTTATTTTTTATTTTTCTACAAACAGTGAACAGCGTGGGACCAGAGTGTCTCACATTTTAGTACAAATAATACAATATATTTGTATTATTCAATATATTTGTATTATTCAATATATTTTCTTATTTTTTATTTTTCTACAAACAGTGAACAGTGTGGGACCAGAGTGTCTCACATTTTAGTACAAATAATACAATATATTTCATACAATTTATTTATTTATTTATTATTTATTATTTCAATTTATAAACCGCCCTTCTCCTTGCGGACTCAGGGCGGTGAACAGCCAGAATAAAACATGGTATACAAAAGTTAAAAACAATTAAAAATTATTAAATATTATTCAGCCGAGAATTAAAACAACCCAATTTAAAATCAATGTCAAATTTAAAAACGGAGGATGGGATCAAGCTAGCCCAGCTAGATGGAACAAATGGGTTTTAAGGGCCCGACGAAAGGTCCGGAGATCTGGAATCCTGCGTATCTCCGGGGGTAGGTCATTCCAGAGGGCGGGCGCTGCTACAGAGAAGGCTCTCCCCCTGGGAGTCGCCAGCCGACACTGTCTGGCCGACGGCACCCGGAGGAGGCCCTCTCTGTGCAAGCGTACTGGCCGGTGGGAGGCTATTGGCGGCAGAAGGCGGTCCCGCAAGTACCCAGGTCCTAAGCCATGGAGCGCTTTAAAGGTGGTCACCAACACCTTGAAGCGCACCCGGAAGACCACCGGGAGCTCGCGCAGGAGAGGAGTCACGTGGGAGCGCCACGTCGCTCCCATAATTCCCCGCGCGGCCGCATTCTGGACCAGTTGGAGCCTCCGGGTGCACCCCAAGGGGAGCCCCATGTAGAGAGCGTTGCAGTAGTCCAGGCGGGAAGTCAACAATTGACAATCCTATAAACTCTTAGTAATAATACACATTTTGGTGAATTATAATCTTTCCTTAATGTTTCAATATTCAATATATTATTTTTTTATGCCAGCCTCCAAATTCTTAACATCACTCCTTTTGCTACAAATACAATACCAATAATCATATTTGTTATGCTTAAAAAAACATACATAGTTCTAATAGTAATACACAGGTTTAGATTGAATTATACTCTATCATGATTTATCCCCTTTCTAATATTTTATTATGCCACTATCCTATTTGAAAAATATCCCCTTGCTACTCATATTTTTACAAATAAAGCAATGTTCATCTTAGTTGTGTTTGACAAGTTATACAATTCCAATAATTATAATACACACGTTTAATCTTCCGTTATTATCTTGTTCAATAATCCAACGTATTATTTTCACGCCAATCAGATTCTACATATCGATTTAGATTAGAGTTTTTGATGTGGGTTTTTTTTTAACCTTTTCCCCCCAAAGTCCTAGAGAACATCTCCTTCTTCCTTCTCATATCTCAGGAGCTTGAGATCATAGAACATAATAGGGTTGGAAGGGATCTTGGAGATCATCTAATCCAACCCATTTAACCATAGTAGGAGATCCTATACCATTCTAGATTTTCTTTGGGCTTGATGGGATGGATAATTGTGATCATGGGGGGGGGGGAAACAGAATAACAGAGTTGGGAGGAACCCTGGAGGTCCTCCAGTCCAACCTTCCTCTCAAGCTGGAGACCCTGGACCATTTCAGACAAATGATGTCCAATCTCTTCTTTAAAACCTCCAGGGTTGGAGTACCCACAAGCCATTCCACAGATTGTTATACCTGTCTGGAAATTTCTCCTTAGTTCTAAGTTGCTTCTTTCCTTGATGAGTTTCCATCCATTGCTTCTTGTCCTGCCCTCAGGTGCTTTGGAGAAGAACTTGACTCCCTCTTCTTTGGGGCAGCCCTTGAGATATTGGAACACTGCTATCCTGTCTCCCCTAGTCCTTTCCTTCATCAGGCTAGACATACCTAGTTCTTCTTCCTATCCTCACTCCTGCTCCCCAGTATCATTTAGATGATATATAACAGAACAACAGAATTAGAAGGGCCCTTGGAGATCTTCTATAGTCCAACCTCCTACTCGAGCAGAAAACATTTCAGACAAATGGTTGTCCAATCTCTTCTTAAAAACCTCCAGTGTAGGAGTACCCACAAGCCACTCCATTGATTAATTGTTCTACCTGTCAGGAAATTTCTCCTTAGTTCAAAGTTGCTTCTCTCCTTGATGAGTTTCCATCCATTGCTTCTCGTCTTGACTTCATGCACTTTGGAGAATAGGTTGACCCCCTCTTTTTTGAGATATTGGAAGACTTCTATCATGTCACCCCTCATCCTTCTCTTCGCTAGACTGGACATGCCAATCCCTGAGGTGCATCACATTCCTATCCCTTATCCCACAAAGCCCTCACTGCAAACTTACTGTCCACCTCTCCAGCACCAACAAGATGATAGACTCCAAAGTTGAAGAAACCAAATTTAGAAGGCTATAAATCGTCCCTTCCATCCTGCCCATTTGATGGCCTGCCTATGGAAAACCCAATTTGATACAAACCAGAAAGAAGGGGGATCAGGGTAATAAAACAACCTGAACAGGCCAGAGGCATCAAATGTCATGAGAGTGTTATGTTCCTAGCATACCAAGTGGCTGATGTCAGTCAGCAGGCTAATAGGTCAGTAACCCACATAGAGAAAGAGGGAGGGGGAGAGAGAAAGAGAGAGGAAGAGAATGTTCTAACAGGCCATGCCTGAAGCTGTTTAGAGGCCTAAGATGACCATGTCAACAGCAGCCCTTTCTCCATGATAAATGACACCTCTTCACCTCCAGGTCTATCTGTAGTGGCTGCGTTCACACAACACTTGAAGCTTGATTAACAGAATAACAGAGTTGGTTAGAGGGACCTTGGAGGTCTTCTAGTCCTACCCCCTGTTCAGGCAGGAGAGCCTATACCATTCCGGACAAATAGTTGTCCAATCTCTTCTTGGCAACTTCCAGTGATGAAGCACCTACAACTTCTGGAGGCAAATTGTTCCACTGATTCATTGTTCTCACTGTCAGGGAATTTCTCCTTAGTTCTAAGTTGCTTCTCTCCTTGATGAGTTTCCACCCATTGCTTCTTGTCCTGCCCTCAGGTGCTTTGGAGAAGAGCTTGACTCCCTCTTCTTTGGGGCAGCCCCTGAGATATTGGAAGACGGCTATCCTGTGGCCCCTAGTCCTTCTTTTCATTAAATTAGACATTAAACTAGACATTAAACATCACAAAACAAAGCCAATATTGGCACAGCCTAATATTGCTGTGCCACTCAGGGTCACCTGAACTGCAATATGGGCAGAAAATTAGAAAGAAAGAAAGAAAGAAAGAAAGAAAAAAAGAAAGAAAGAAAGAAAGAAAGAAAGAAAGAAAGAAAGAAAGAAAGAAAGAAAGAAAGAAGATAAAAGGAAGGAAGGAAGGAAGGAAGGAAGGAAGGAAGGAGGGAGGAAAGAAGAGCGCAGGAGGGATGGAGAGGGGCAGGGAAGGAGGGGGAAGAAAGAAAGAATGACAGAAAGAAGGAAGGATGGAAGGAAGGAGAAGAGAGCGGGAGGGATGGAGAGGGGCAGGGAAGGAGGGGGAAGAAAGAAAGAGAGAGAGAGAGAGAGAGAGAATGAAAGAAAGAAAGAAAGAAAGAAAGAAAGAAAGAAAGAAAGAAAGAAAGAAAGAAAGAAAGAAAAGAACTGATAATAAAAACTGGATTAAACCACAGCTCTCCACTCCAGAGCATAAAAACTGTCCAACACTCATCTTTCTCACTTTTACACATCAATCCATTTGGAGATACAGTTCTCAGCTGTCCCCCCAAAAAATAGAAACCATGAAGAATGGGACAATGAAATATATTTTGGCACACCTGGAAAGGCCTCTCATTTAAAAAAAAGAAAAAGTGGAGGGGGAAAATGTTAATATTTCCATTAGGATAGTTGCTATAATGAACAGAATAATTACATGGAATTATAAGGGCAGCTTTCAGGATCTAGAGGCTAACCTTGTCTGGAGTGGTTTTGGAGGATGGAACCATTATATTCGCAGAAGGAGGCGGGGGAACTGTTTTGATTTTGAAAAACCTTTGAAAACAGGAATTATTCATTTGCATATAAATGGACCCACGTAACTCTGGTTTCCTGCCTAGGTAAGGAAAGTATAAAATATGCAATAACCTTCAGAGCCAGGGTGCAGTTTACAAACTCTCAGAAATGCAATAGAGGGAAAGCATCAATGAGGTTGAATGCCTTTCCCCCCTCCCCCAGTTATTACAAAGCTTATCATACTAGAAATAAATAATGCAAATCCTTATAAGGCATGTAAGTAAACAAAGAACATTGCAAAATGTATTAGACCAAATCATCCCATTGAATGACAGAATGTAACGTGTTTCTCCGAAAATAAGACTAAGTTTTATATTAATTTTTGGCTCCAAAAAATGCATTAGAGTTTATTTTCTGGTTAGGTCTTATTTTGGGGGAAATATGGTACTAAATGCACCCATTTACGAGCATCCTTATTTTCCAGTTGGGTCTTATTTTCGGGGAAACAGGATATGTATTACGGTCAATACTTAAGCAACATTTCTCCAGAAAATGTTTCCATCTTTTTTGTGGGGGGAAAGGCTACGGACTTGAGATTTGGATTGTTAAGGAGCCCTAATGGTGAATTCAATCTATGAAATCTTTGTAAGGGAGTGTCTGAATCTCACAACTTCTAAGGAGCCTGGAGGTCTTTCCTCCATGGACTGGAACATAGCTTTGAACCAGTGGTGAAATCCGAATTTCTTTTTACAACCGGTTCTGTGGGTGTGGCTTGGTGGCTGGTGTGTGGCTTGGTGGGCATGGCTTGATGGGCATGGCAGGGGAAGGATACTGCAAAATCCCCATTCCCTCCCCACTCCCGGGGGAAGGTTATTGCAAAATCTCCATTCCCTCCCAACTCTGGAGCCAGCCAGAGGTGGTATTTGCCGGTTCTCCGAACTACTCAAAATTTCCGCTACCAGTTCTCCAGAACCTGTCAGAACCTGTCAGAACCTGCTGGATTTCACCCCCTCCTTTGAACCCAAGGGTGATTTTTGGATCACTGGATTTAACATAATCCCATGTTTAAGTAAACCCCACTTCCCATTTCTTTGAATGAGGAGCAAGGGATAAACACTCTCTCTTTCTCTCTCTCTCTCATTCTCTCTCTCTCTCATTCTCTCCCTCTCTCCCTCTCTCTCATTCTCTCTCTCTCCCTCTCTCATTCATTTCTCTCCCTCTCTCTCTCTCTTTCTTTTTCTCTCTTCCCCCCTCTTTTTCTCTCCCTCTCTCTCATTCTCTCTCTCCACCCTCTCTCCCTCTTTTATTTGCTTTCTTCCTCTCTCTCTCCCTCTTTCATTCTCTTTCTCTCCCTCTCCCTCATTCTCTCTCCCCCTCTGTCTCTCTCTCTCTCATTCTCTTTCTCTCCCTCTCTCTCCCTCTTTCATTCTCTCCCCCTCTCCCTCCCTCCCCCCCTCTCTCTCTGCATATCTATTGTATTAGCTTCTTGCCATTCAGCACCATCTACCAAATTGTTCAGGGTGAAAGGTCAATGCATTAAGGACTGCAGATTAATACAGTGCAGTAAATCTTAGGCCAGCATTTTTAAGGAACAAGTCGTATTTCACACATAATTGTTCTCTCAATTGATTGTGCCATCCAGCAAGTGTGTGCACCTTTAGTTGATTTTCTTTCTTTTTTACAAGCTTTCCCAAGTTCCCCTGTTTAGTGGCAGCGGCTGTGCCCCACACAGATGCCCCTTTGATCTCAGAAACTCAATCCACGAGTTTTGGCTTTATAGGAAAGCAAGGTCCAGATTAAGGGAATCAGCTACGGTATATCACAACTAATAAAATGGGGACTGCGACCACCAGAGTGGGTGCCCTGGGTGGGAGGGGGGAAGTTGGGGGGGGGAGAAGGAGCGGGCAAAGCATTGCTTACAGCAAGTTTCAACATTGTTCATTCTTATTTATAGATAGGTTGGGGCAAGGGAAGGGAACGGAAGGAAAAGAAATAGAGGAAGGGAAGGGAAGGGAAGGAAAAGAAATAGAGGAAGGGAGGAGAAGGGAAGGGAAGGGAAGGGAAGGGAAGGGAAAGGAAAGGAAAGGAAAGGAAAGGAAAGGAAAGGAAAGGAAAGGAAGAGGGAGGGAGGGAGGGAGGGAGGGAGGGAGGGAGGAAGGAAGGAAGGAAGGAAGGAAGGAAGGAAGGAAGGAAGGAAGGAAGGAAGGAAGTTCTCATGTAACAACTCCTCATTGATAGCAACCATTGAAAGTTACAACAGCATTGAATGAGGGGATTTACAACTGTCATGACCACCCACGAAAGGAACCTGAGAGAAGTTAGGGGTAAAATCCAACATTTTTCCCTACTGGTTCTGTGGGCGTAGCAGGGGAAGGATATTGCAAAATCTCCATTCCCTCCCTACTCCAGGGGAAGGATACTGCAAAATCTCCACTCCCACCCCACTCTGGGGCCAGCCGGAGGTGCTATTTGCCTGGTTCTCCAAACTACTCAAAATTTCCGCTACCGGTTCTCCAGAACCTGACAGAACCTGCTGGATTCCACCCTGGAAGAAGTTCTCAAGTTCTCTGAGATCCAAGCAGAAAAGCATCTGGCCCAGAAGGAAAAGCAAACAAGCAAGCGTGGGAAAATTGAAAAGGAAAAATGTTCTCCGGACCTTCATGTCAACTTCCCTGCCTCCGGGGTCCTGTTCATCAGATCATTTGGGTGCCCTTGGCTTCAGTGATCTTCTCTGCTAACCACACCAAAAATTATTTCATCTGTTTTTCCAAGGGGGAAGCAGTCAATAAAGCCAGCAATTCTTTCCATTCGGAGGCCTCCAGCTTTTCTGAAGCCTTTAGCGAAATGACCTTCCTCATCTCCCCTTCTCTTTCCTGCCTATAAAGCCCCCAAGTAAGTGGCTATTATAATAATAACAATAATTATGGTATTTTAAAGCATTAACCCTGGGACCCCCGATGCTCAAGGTCAAAACGCTTCAGATAAACAGATCTCGGCAGGGAGAGCTGGCAGGAGGCTGATGTCTTTTTCACACTGAAAACCAAATGAAAAGTCAAACAGAGTCCAGAACCACCTGTCAGTCTTCCAGATGGCTAGTTTAGGTCCTGCACATGACAGTGAGACAGTCTCCTTCTTCTAAAGGATGCTGAACATCTGAAGGCTCCTTCTCTTTCTCCATCTCCTTCTCCTTCTTCATCTCCATCTCCTTCTTCTTCTTCCTCCTCCTCCTCTTCTCCTTCACCTTCTCCTTCTTCTTCCTCCTCCTCCTCCTCTTCTTCTTCCTCCTCCTCTTCACCTTCTCCTTCTTCTCCTCCTCCTCCTCCTTCTTCTGCTTCCTCCTCCTCCTCCTCTTCTTCTTTCTCCTCCTCTTCTCCTTCTCCTTCTCCTTCTCCTTCTCCATCTCCATCTCCATCTCCATCTCCATCTCCATCTCCTTCTCTTTCTCCATCTCCTTCTCCATCTCCATCTCTTTCTCCTTCTCCTTCTCCTTCTCCTTCCTCCTCCTCCTCTTCTCCTTCACCTCCTCCTTCTCCTTCCTCCTCCTCTTCTTCTTCCTCCTCCTCTTCTCCTTCTCCTTCTCCTCCTCTTCTCCTTCTCCATCTCCAACTCCAACTCCAACTCCAACTCCAACTCCAACTCCAACTCCAACTCCAACTCCAACTCCAACTCCAACTCCAACTCCAACTCCAACTCCAACTCCAACTCCAACTCCAACTCCATCTCCATCTCCATCTCCATCTCCATCTCCATCTCCTTCTCCCATCTCCTTCTCCTTCTCCCATCTCCTTCTCCTTCTTCTTCTTCCTCCTCCTCTTCTCCTTCACCTCCTCCTCTTCTCCTCCTCCTCCTCCTCCTTCTTCTTCTTCTGCTTCCTCCTCCTCTTCTTCTTCTTCTTCTTTCTCCTCCTCTTCTCCTTCTCCATCTCCATCTCCATTTCCTTCTCCCATCTCCTTCTCCTTCTCCTCCTCTTCTCCGCAAACCTCACTCCCTTCTAGCCCTGATGATGTGACCTACTTGGGTTATGAAACCTCTGCAAGAAAAACCACCAAGCTCGGAGAGCACCAAAAAGCCTTAATTTCAGCCCTGAGCCGCAAACATCTTCCTTTATTGGTAATGTCTTATCATGGCATCTTCTTGTGCCTTAGATACAAATAGTCGGTAAACACACAATGGGCTTTTTCTTCTTCTTCTTCAGGGGAAAGTCCGCAGACGTCTAAACAAACTTCCTACAGCTGCTGATTTATGGACAGAACTACCTGGCCAGGAATTCCCCTTCCTCTTGCTTCAGAATACCATAAATGCGTTCGCTTCCGTACATCTTACCTGTCCATATTTCATTATCCCCCGTGACATCTCTTCAGCACCGTGACACTGTTGATTTGACGAGCAAGAACCATTTTCAGTTTTAAAACATTAATATTTCCCGGATTTTTATGATCTATTCCAGGACATCTGAGACTCACTGCTGGGTTATGTTTTTATGAGGAGCTAATAGCAGGGGCCCTCCATTTTCCTGGGGTTGAATGAAATGCTTATTAATTTCCTGAATGGATATTGTAGCGAGTCGGATAATGTTCTCAGTACCAGAAAGACGAGAACTTTTCCTTTAAGAGGTGAAAATGCTTAAGGTTATGGATATCGGGTGACTCTGATCCCATCTGCAACTGGTTCTGATTTCAACAAATGCATTCATAAATAAACTTCTGATCAATTATAGCCACAGATTCGGGAGGTAATTTAGTGGGGGAAAAAATCCCTCTTTTGAAGCTGAGGTTTAATGAGGAGCATCACTAGCTAAAAGGGTGTCCATTCAGATTTAGAATAGAATACACAGAATAACGGAATAACGGAGTTGGATGGGATCTTGGAGGTCTTCTAGATCAACTCTCTGCTCCCTATCCCCTATTTCAGACAAATGATCATCCAGTCTCTTCTTGAAAACTTCCAGTGATGGAGCTCCAGTCCATTCCACTGGTGAATTGTTCTCACGATCAGGAAATTTTTCCTTAATTCTACACTTCAGATCCTAAATTGGATTTCTGTTTAATTAGCTTCCATCCTTTACTTCTTGTCCTGCCCTCAAGTGCTTTGGAGAATAGATTGATTCCAGGGTAGGCATGCTGGTGCACTCATGCAGGCCCCTTACAGACCTCTTAGGAATGGGGTGAGGTCAACAGTAGACAGTCTAAGGTTAAAGTTTTGGGGGTTTGGGGAAGAGAGCTCTTGCGATCCGGCGAGATCTGGCCATGAATGGTGTGAATGAGTTTTAATGTTTGTTTGTTTTTTAAATTTGATTTATATGCCACCCTTCTCCGGAGACTCAGGGCGGCTTACAATACGTTAAGCAATAGCCTTCATACTTTTGTATATTTTATACAAAGTCAGCTTATTGCCCCCACAAACTGGGTCCACAATTGACCTACCTTAGAAAGGATGGAAGGCTGAGTCGACCTTGAGCCTGGTGAGATTCGAACTTACTAATTGCAGACAGCTGGAGTTACATTACAATGTATTAGTCTGCTGAGCTATCCAGGCTCCTTTTTAATGTTTTTAATTCTTAAATGTTTTTTATAATGATTTTAAATGCATTGTGAGCCGCCCTGAGTCTTCGGAGAGGGGCGGCATACAAATTGAATAAATAAATAAATAAATAATAAATAAATAAATAAACTACAGAGTCAGGTAGTGCATTCCAGGCATTGACCACTCTGTTACTAAAGTCGTATTTTCTGCAATCGAGTTTGGAGCGGTTTTCCTTGAGTTTGTATCTATTGCGTGCTCATGTATTATTGAGGTTGAAGCTGAAGTAGTCATTGACAGGTAGGACATTGTGGCGGATAATTTTATGTACTATGCTTAGGTCAGAGTGAAGTCGGCATAGTTCTAAGTTGTCTAAGCCCAAAATTTGGAGTCTGGTGGCATAAGGGATTTTGTATCTAACAATATTTCTAAAATTAAAAACATTTGGATGTATTAAAGCTTCCATTGTTGGTAACCATGTTGGTATTTTCACATAGTATTTGTCTCTAACCTTCTCCCATACCAATAATAATAATGCGTTCCTTATATAATGTCTATGAAAGTGCGTATGTATATTACTTCTACCATACCATAAGAATGCATGCCATCCCAATTGTAAATCATGTCCTTCCAAGGTTAATAGTCTCATATTTCTTAATTCAACCCATTCCTTCATTCAAGTCAGTGCTGCTGCCTGGTAATATAATTCCCAATTCGGCAGTCCAAATCAAATCCTATTCTTGCTTTTTTCCCTTGCCATATAAATTTCCTTATTATCTTATTAAGATTTTGAAAATAAGTCTTTTCCATTTTTATCAGTACTGTCTGGAATAGAAATAATAGTCTTGGTAATATGTTCATCTTTATTATTGCAATCCTTCCCAGAAATGACAATTGAAGGTTTTTCCATGTCTCCTTCCTTCCTTCCTTCCTTCCTTCCTTCCTTCCTTCCTTCCTTCCTTCCTTCCTTCCTTCCTTCCTTCCTTCCATGGTGCACAGTAGTTAGAAAGCATTATTGCAGGTTAACTCTGCCAGCTGTCAGCAGTTCAATTCTCACCAGCTCAAGGTTGACTCAGCCTTCCATTTTTGGGGGGTTTGCAAGAGGCTGACTCTATAAACCGCTTAGAGAGAGCTGTAAAGCACTGTAAAGCAGTATATAAGTCTAAGTGCTATTGCTATGGCTCTTCCTTTTCTCCCTCCCTCCCTCCCTCTCTCCCTCCCTCCCTCCCTTCCCTCCTTCCTTTCTTCCTTCCTTCCTTCTTTCCTTTTATGGTGTGCAGTTAGAAAGCAATATTGCAGATTAACTCTGCCAGCTGCCAGCAGTTCGATTCTCACCAGCTCAAGGTTATCTCACCTTTCCATACTTCCAAGTTTTGGTAAAACGAGGACCCAGATTGTTGGGGTTTGCAACAGGCTGACTCTGTAAACTGCTTAGAGGGGGCTGTAAACCACCGTAAAGCGCTATATAAGTCTAAGTGCTATTGCTATGGCTTGCCTTGCCCTCACAAATTGTCAGAAGAGCCCCATTAAGAATATATATATATATTCCTTCTTCTTTCTCTTCCAAAAAACCAACACAACCAGCCCTCTGGCTTCATCATTGGATATCGGGGCTGTGTAAGAGACAATGTTTGGCTAAAAAAAACCCATTTCAGATTTCAGCTACGGCTTCAGGGGACGCGTCTCAACCTGTTGGTGAGAAGCTTGGTTGAGCAGCCTCAAATGTACGTTTGAAGGGGGTGTACGGTGGGGAGGTAGAATGGCAGGTTTTCCTGACAAGCTGACCTGGATGTCATCCTTGCTGTCTGTCAAAGCTTCTCTTTTATCTGAGCGGGGTCGTCTCGTAGACTGAATGTGATTTATTGGCCCAATAGTGCTGTTCCCTGTCAAGAGATTGCGATCGGAAAGTCATATTTTGCTACTAATAAGAGTCTCCCTTCTCCTCCATCCGTAGCCCCAGCATTTCTCCCTTGCCTTGCCTTCTTCAAATATTGTTTTATGAGCCTGATGTTTACAGTGTTCCTGACACAGAAGTTGTGGCTGCAGGGAGCATTCTATCACCTCTGAACTGTCGCTGATGCTTTGATGCTTAGCTCACAACTTGGAGTGGTGCCCATCAAAGATCTTGGCTTTCCTTTCTGTGTTTTGTAAAGTGTTTCTTTTATTTATTCGCTTTTGGGAAAATAGCCTGTTGTGACTTAGGCCCCAGTAGTTATTAGCAGACACAATCAGTTCTAAACAAACATACTTTATTAGAACAGCGGAGAAATATTTCATTCTCAGCTAAGTCCAAATTAATTCCAAAACAAGTGCTTCAGGAAAAGTCCTTCGGCCTTATCACCAATCTTTGGCACCCTGCCAAAGGCTTTTCAGGACAAAGTTCCGAAACAAGAGATGCCGACTGGAACAGATTTAGCAACATTGCTTTCCTACAAAGAGCCCAGGAGCCTTTGCTTCTCTTTTAAGCCTTATGGGAGTGGCCAATCATCTCCTGGCCTTACTCCTGAGTTGTCCTTTTTGCTTTAGCTGCTCTTGCCTTCTGGCAGCTCTTCGCATGTGTGCGCTAGGAACAGGCTCTTCCTGTTCCTCTGCCTCTCTGCTGTCTGCCTCTGGAGGCTCCGGAGTCGGTGCATTGCTCCCAGATGGCCCTGGCCCCATCTCTGCCTCCGACGCAGAGCCCTCGTCTGGGCCTTCCCAGACTCCAGGACTAGCCCTCCCTAGCCTCCCCACTGCCCGACTCCGCTGCCAGCTCTGCAGGCTGCTGGTGGACCACAACAAAAGCTAAAAAGGCCTAAAGAGGATTGTTTGGGGACTGAATGAATTCGACGCCATTCTTTTGCTGGAAAAAAAGAAAAGAAAAGAAAAATACAGTTATCAGCAATGCTCACACATCAAGAGTAGAAGAATAACAAGCTTCTTTTTCTCACCCTGATCCGTGCTCCTCTTAGGAATAAACAAGGGAGAGAAATAGGTGTAACAGTTACAGAGTTGGAAGGGACTTTGGAGGTCATCTAGTCCAACCCCGTTCACGTAGAAGACCTGTACTAGGGGGTGTGGGGGGGGGGTTGGATTAGAAGGCCTCCAGGGACCCTTCCAACTCTCCGTTATTCTTGTTTTGCAAAGTTGAATTTATTATTTAAACTGACATGGTAGAGCTGTGGAGAAAAGACAGGGCACGCCCATTGAAAAGCAGAATTGATCGCATTCATTTATTTTACCAGCTGACAAGCCCACCATGATTTGGTTGACCTAGCGCAGGTGTCAGCAGCCTGCGGCTCCAGAGCTGCATGCAGCTCTTTGGGCCCTCTGCTGTGGCTCCCTGTTGGGTGATCCCACTACTGGCCGGCCCCGCCCTGCCCCGCCCCTCACCCTCCCCTCCCAGTCACTCCTCGCCTGGCCTGAGAAGGTAGGGGTGATGGCAGGGGATGGAGAAGCAGCCAGGGCAGAGACAGAGAGATACAGAGAGAGAGGGAGAGAGAGATAGAGAGAGAGATACAGAGAGGGGGAAAGAGAGAGAGAGAGACATAGAGAGATACAGAGAGAGGGAGGGAGAGAGAGACACACACAGAGAGAGAGATACAGAGAGAGGGGGAGAGAGAGAGACATAGAGAGATACAGAGAGAGGGAGAGAGAGAGAGAGAGATACAGAGAGGGGGAAAGAGAGAGAGAGAGAGAGACATAGAGAGATACAGAGAGAGGGGGAGAGAGAGAGACATAAAGAGATACAGAGAGAGAGGGAGAGAGAGACAGAGAGAGAGATACAGAGAGGGGGAAAGAGAGAGAGAGAGACATAGAGAGATACAGAGAGAGGGAGGGAGAGAGAGAGACACACACACAGAGAGATACAGAGAGAGGGGGAGAGAGAGAGACATAGAGAGATACAGAGAGAGGGAGAGAGAGAGGGAGAGAGACAGAGAGATACAGAGAGAGGGGGAGAGAGACAGAGACAGAGAGATACAGAAAGAGGGGGGAGAGAAAGGGAGGGAGGAGGGAGAGAGAAAGGGAGGGAGGGAGGGGGAGAGAGAGAGATGTCAAAAGGGTTTTGTGGTTCCCAGGGTTTTTTAACAACCAGTTCTCTGCCCTAATGACCAGCTGGATAGGCATGGCTAGGGGGATCATGTGACTGGCGGAAGTGAGTGACATCCAGTTGGCCATGCCCACCCAGGTTTTGTGGCTCCCGGCGTTTTCTTTTCAGTGGGAAAAGGGTCCAAATGGCTCTTCGAGCATTTAAGGTTGAAGACCCCTACCCTAGCGTGAAGAGGATCCAAATATTTCTGCTTACCTTGATAGTGGAAGGGAGATGAGGGTCTAAAAATATTCCTATTATTATTTATCTGCTTTCTTCACTGCCAATACATTGTTTCTGCCTCTCGGAGAATACAGATCTACTTAAGTTGGGCAGATCTTTTACAAGCTGAAAGGCTGATCGTGAAAAATTAATGGCAAGTGTGTGTTAAGCAATATTTTGGCAACAATCACCCTTGAGAAAATACACTTCAGCTTTCTTTTTAAAATGCTCAAGCTGTGTTTTCATCTTCACCTCCTACATCTTGCAGGTAAGACATGTAAATCCACATTTTTCTGGCGATACAGTTATGAGTGAAGTGTGTGTTTGCGTGTGTGTTCGTAACAGAATCACAGAGTTGGAAAGGGCTTTGGAGATCTTCTAGTCCAACCCCCTGCTCAGGCAGGAAACCCCATACCATTTCAGACAAACGGTTGGACAATCTCTTCTTAAAAACTTCCCATGTTGGAGCATCCACAACTTCTGGTGGCAAGTTGTTCCACTGGTTAACTGTTCTCACTGTCAGGAAATTCCTCCTTAGTTCTAAGTTGCTTCTCTCCTTGATGAGTTTCCACCCATTGCTTCTTCTCCTCCCTTCAGGTGCTTTGGAGAATAGCTTGACTCCCTCTTCTTTGGGGCAGCCCCTGAGATATTGGAAGACTGCTATCATGTCTCTCCTAGTCCTTCTTTTCATTAAACCAGACATTCTCAGTTCCTACCGCCGTTCTTCATGTTTTAACCTCCAGTCCCCTAATCCTCTTCGTTGCTCTTCTCTACACTCTTTCTAGAGTCTCAACATCTTTTTTACATCGTGGTGATGTAAAACTGGATGCAGGATTCCAAGTGTGGCCTTACCAAAGCATTATAAAGTGGTATTAATACTTCACGTGATCTTCATTCTTTCCCTCTGTTTATGCAGCCTAGAACTGTGTGGGATTATTGGCAGCTGCAATGCACTGTATATATTTGTGTGAGAGAGAGAGAATGAGAGAGAGGAGGGAGGGGGGGAGGGAGAGAGAGAGGCTATAGAGATAGATAAGGAGAGAGAGAGAGATGGAGAGACAGAAAAACAGAGGGAGAAACAGAGAGAGAAAGACAGAGAGAGAGAGAGAGAGAAGCAGAGAAAGAGACAGAGACCGACAGAGACAGAGACAGAGAGACAGAGAGAGAGGGACAGAGAGGGAAAGAAACAGAGAGGGAAAGAGACACACAGAGAGAAACACACAGAGAGAGAAACACACACAGAGAGAGACAGAGATAGATAGAGACAGAGAGGGACAGAGAGAGAGAGAAACAGAGAGAGAAAGAGACAGAGACCGACAGAGAGAGAGACAGAGAGAGAGGGACAGAGAGGGAAAGAAACAGAGAGGGAAAGAGACACACAGAGAGAAACACACACAGAGAGAGCCAGAGACAGAGAGGGACGGAGAGGGACAGAGAGAGAAAGAGACAGAGAAAGACACACAGAGAGAGAAACAGAGACAGAGAGACACAGAGAGAGACAGAAAGAGAGAGAGACAAAGTGAGAGAGACACAGTGAGAGAAAGAGAGAGAGAGAGAGAGAGAGAGAGAGAGAGAGAGAGAGAATATGAATGTGTGGTATTTGGGATATTATGGGTGATTATCTTTCCAGCTTCATCAAATGACAACCTGTGATTTCTCTCCTGTCAAGACACATTTGAAGCCGGTCTGCCCTCTTCACCACCTATAAATATACACATATATTTTCTTGAGTGGGTGAGGCTGGCCTATTCATCATCTTTCTCATAAAAGTTCATTGCCTTTGATAGCTGTTTGAAGGGAAACCTTGTGCCTCACGGGGCAGAAGAAGGTGAAGAAGGCAAAGTTGAAAGACAGGCGTTGAAAAAAGCCCAGCTTTCCATACAAAGAGTTTTGGGGCAACTCTTTGATTCAGCTTCGCTTTGCCTGGGGCGTCCCTGACTGTTGGATGGTGCTTTTTCAAAGTTATACAACCACCCATTTCACAAAACTGCTGGATGCACTCGCTCACGACAACTCTCTAAAGCAGAGCTCTCTGGACTAATAGGCCTGGATTGCAGCCCTAGGATAGGATAGGATGGGATGGGATGGGATGGGATGGGATGGGATGGGATGGGATGGGATGGGATGGGATGGGATGGACTAGACTAGATTAGACTAGACTAGACTAGACTAGACTAGACTAGACTAGACTAGACTAGAACAGAACAGAACAGAATAGAATAGAAACGCATCTTGTATTTTTATGTACACTGAGAGCGTATGCACCAAAGACAAATTCCTTGTGTGTCCAATCCCACTTGGCCAATAAAGAATTCTACTCTACTCTACTCTACTCTACACTACTCTACTCTACTCTACTCTACTCTATTCCGAATTCTATTCTATTCTATTCTATTCTATTCTAGTCTAGTCTAGTCTAGTCTAGTCTAGTCTAGTCTAGTCTAGTCTAGTCTAGTCTAGTCTAGTCTAGTCTAATCTAATCTAATCTATTCTACTCTACTCTACTATTCTGTTCCTAATTCTATTCTATTCTATTCTATTCTATTCTATTCTATTCTATTCTATTCTATTCTATTCTATTCTATTCTACTCTACTCTACTCTACTCTACTCTACTCTACTCTACTCTACTCTACTCTACTCTACTCCTTATTCTATTCTATTCTATTCTATTCTATTCTATTCTATTCTATTCTATTCTATTCTATTCTACTCTACTCTACTCTACTCTACTCTACTCTATTCTTCTACTCTACTCTATCTACTCTACTCTACTCTACTCTACTCTACTCTACTCTACTCTATTCTAGTATGAAGTGAGCCTAGATCACAACAGGTTATAGTATGCTGGGGTTCCATGATCATCATTTGTTCACATCCTATTTGATTGTTGCCTGTATAAGGGAGTGAGAGACAGGTACCAAGGTCTATATACCAAAACAAAGGACCCAATGGGATCCCCATATCAAAACAACTTACCTTACATGCAGCCAGAATCTGAAAATTACATTTAACATAGCACAGTAGTTAAGCAGAATGGTTTGGTTGAGATTGGCATATGTGGGAATGATTTGGGGGTAGATTGTAGGGGTGACATCAACATATAATTTTATCATATTTTACCTATATCTTAAATTATTGTATTTTATTCCGATTTCATTTTAAATCGTACTTTATGCCAATTTCATTTTAAATCGTACTTTATGCCAATTTCATTTTAAATGGCTTTTATCAAATTTTAATGACTTGTTTCTGGAACTCTGCACTTCGCTATGGCCCAAGGGCTAATCAGTTTAAATCAATCAACCAACCAATCAATCAGTCGGGACCTTCTCAGCTGGCTTCTGACAAGCAAAGTCGGAATGGAGGAAGCCAGATTTGCTTAACCATCATATGATTCACTTCCCACTTGTACTGGTTCGCTCAACGACCGTCGCAAATTAAAGAAAATTCAAAAATTAATTTTGATTAATAAAATTAAACAATGGGTGATCAGTTAATGAAAGAATATATTTTAATGTAAGCCTATGTATTAATAGTAGAATCACACGGATTGGGTGATTGGAAAGAACATGAATAGATTAACTCTAATGTTTAAATGATTGTGATTGGTATTAGAAGTATACATTGAAACACTGAACAATGAAAGAATAAAGGATGAAACTTTAATATAAATAGATGTGAAGAGCTACCATGTTTCTCTGAAAAAAAGATCCTGTCTTATATTTTTTTGAACCCCAAAATAAGCGCTTGGCCTTATTTTCAGGGAGGTCTTTTTTTTTCTTTTTTCAATTTGATTTATATGCCGCCCTTCTCCGGAGACTTAGGGCAGCTTACAATGCGTTAAGCAATAGCCTTCATACTTTTGTATATTATACAAAGTCAGCTTATTGCCCTCACAAACTGGGTCCTCATTTTACCCACCTTAGAAAGGATGGAAGGCTGAGTCGACCTTGAGCCTGGGGAGAGTCAGACTGACAGTAATTGCAGACAGCTGAATGTTCTTTCTTTCTTTCTTTCTTTCTTTCTTTCTTTCTTTCTTTCTTTCTTTCTTTCTTTCTTTCTTTCTTTCTTCCTTCCTTCCTTCCTTCCTTCCTTCCTTCCTTCCTTCCTCCTTCCTTCCTTCCTTCCTTCCTTCCTTCCTTCCTTCCTTTCTTCTTCTTCTTCTTTTAATTAGATTTCTATGCCGCCCTTCTCCATAGACTCAGGGCGGCTTACAATGCATTAAGCAATAGCCTTCATACTTTTGTATATTTATACAAAGTCAGCTTATTGCCCCCACAAACTGGGTCCTCATTTTACCCACCTTAGAAAGGATGGAAGGCTGAGTCGACCTTGAGCCTGGTGACACAGTAATAGCAGACAGCTGAATGTTCTTCTTTCTTTTTCTTTCTTTCTTTCTTTCTTTCTTTCTTTCTTTCTTTCTTTCTTTCTTTCTTTCTTTCTCCTTCCTTCCTTCCTTCCTTCCTTCCTTCCTTCCTTCCTTCTTTTTTTAATTAGATTTGTATGCCACCCTTCTCCGGAGACTCAGGGCGGCTTACAATGCGTTAAGCAATAGCCTTCATACTTTTGTCTATTTTTATACAAAGTCATCTTATTGCCCCCACAATCTGGGTCCTCATTTTACCTACCTTAAAAAGGGTGGAAGGCTGAGTCAACCTTGAGTCTGGTGAGATTTGAACTTGCAGTAATTGCAGGCAGCTGATATTAATAACTGTTAATAACAGTGCTTTAGTCTGCTGCGCCACCAGAGCTCTTCCATTTTGCGGTGCGTGGAGCAAGACGGGGCTCCTCTTGCCATATTACCTGATTTCCAGCTCTGCATTTAAATATTTTTGGGGAGGGCTTATTTTCGGGGTGGAGGCTTATTTTAGCGCATGCACTCAAAAGCCTGATTGGACTTATTATCAGGGGATGTCTTATTTTCAGGGAAACAGGGTAAATAAGAGACATATGAATAACAAAGCAGGTGAAAGATGGAAGATAGAAAAGAAACTTCTTTGAATATTACAGTGACGTGGGGAAAAAAATTAAAATAGAGATAGAAATGAGAAGGGAATAATAGTATATATTGTATATATATTAATATAACAAATAGTATATATATTAATATAACAAGGTTTATGTAATAATAGGAAAGAGGCAGTGGTGAAATCCAATTTTTTTTACTACCGGTTCTGTGGGCGTGGCTTGGTGGGTGTGGTGTGGCTTGGTGGGTGTGGCTTGGTGGGCATGGCAGGGGAAGGATACTGCAAAATCTCCATTCCCACCCATTCTCACCACACCCTGGGGCCAGCCAGAGGTGGTATTTGCTGGTTCTCCAAACTATTCAAAATTTCTGCTACTGGTTCTCCAAACTGCTCAAAATTTCCGCTACCAGTTCTTCAGAACCTGTTAGAACATGCTGGATTTCTAAACCCCTGGAAGGGAGGTTTAGAAATTGAAGGGCGGTAGTATTAGGTATGTTTAAACAATATGAAACAAGGAAAATGAAATGTTATAACTATGAGTATAATAATATATCTATTTGTATTAAAATTGTATCAAAATCCCATGGGCCGGATCTGGCTTGAGTTCGACACCCCTGGTCTTAGTCCAACGAAGAGAAGGTCTAAGGGTGATAGCTGTCTTCTGTGTTCTTCTCATCCCTGAGGCTAAATTCAAGGGCACCACGTCTTCCCCAGGTTGCTGACAAGTGAACTCGAGAGCTGGTCTTTAATTGCTAAGCAGTGCATTTTTTTTATTTTTTATTTTGCATTAGTGTTGGCTATTTTTTACAGGACTTATTATTGCAATTTCAAATCCAAGGCAAAAGGCCCCCCCTTAAGTGCTTGACAAGGCACTCTTTAATGTACAATTTGTATATATCCAAATCAATACATTAGTGATGAATATTAACAAACTGGGAGAAAGCACTAACTTATGGGAATCGCCCACGGCTCGGTTCCTGCTCTGTGCAGGTAGCAGAGCCATTAACGGCAAATGGTTTTGTGAGAGCTACTGCTCTCTTCTGAGCCAACAGCCACTTTCTACCCTTTTACAAGTTCCTCTTACTTTCTGAAGTCCTACGGAGGAAGCAAGCAACTTTTGGATAATCTGCTAGGTTTTTAATGGAGTGGGGGAGGTCTCTAGTTTTTGGGTCTTAGAAAACTGCTTTGATTCTAAGCGCCACCTAAGAGGGCAGCAGTACAAAGAAAGATGTTGGGACTCTGGAAAGGGTGTAGAGAAGAGCAACAAAGATGATTAAGGGACTGGAGGATAAAATGTACGATAAATGGTTGTGGGAACTGGGAATGTCTAGTCCGGGTGTCAGCAACCTGTGGCTCCAGAGCCGCATGTGGCTCTTTGGGCCCTCTTCTGTGGCTCTCCATTGGGTGATCCCATTATTGGCTGGTGTGGGTATTGGCTTGTGCAGCCGGCACTCGCATCGGACAGCAAGGAGGCTGAAGAGGATGTGGTGCCAGAGGCAGAGACTCAACCTGGGCCTTCAGAACCTCCAGAGGCTCCTTCAAGTGGAGAGAGCAAAGTGGAGGAGCCTCTCCTCAATGCTCGAGCACGCAGGGCTGCCAAAAGGCAGGAGTGGCTACTCAGGAGGAGGAGGTCTCTTCGAGAGTAAAGTTTGAGGATAATTGGCCACTCCCTTAGCCTATTTAAGTCGCACGCAGTTAGTAATTTCTTGCTGGAAACAACGTGTAATTATTACAGAGCATTTCGGAGAGAGAGTGTCTTATCACATCTTGTTTTCTGAGCTGGTTGCCAACCTTTGCCGGACTTTATTCTTGGTACGTTGTAAATTTGATAAAGACCGTTGGTGTGTGTCACAATCCTTGGGAATCCAGAGCTGGGGCAGAACAGTAGGGGACATGATAGTAGTGTTTCATTATCTAAGGGGTAGGAAAAGAAGACCTCCAAAATCCCTTCCAACTCTTGTTATTTTGGACATTAAATATTGCAGGTTCCTAAACTGTAAGAAAATGGAGGAAATTACCTTGAAGGACAGAAGAGTGGGGGAGGGTCAACCTATTCTCCAAAGCAGGGCAGGGCAAGAAAAAATGGATGGACAGTTAACAAAAAGAGAAATCCAACCTAGAATTAAAGAACAAATTCCCTGACAATGAGAATTGTTAATCAGTGGGACAGATTACTTCCATAAATTTTGAGGGCTCCATCAGTGGAAGTTTTTAAGAGGAGATTGGCAGTCGTTAATCTAACATGATATAATGGTCTCCTGCCATAGTCAGGGGGTTGGACTAGAAGACCTCCAAGGTCCCTTCCAAGTGTGTTATTCCGGAGACTAAATATTGCAGGTTCTAAACTGTAGAAGACACGGGAAATCGCCTTGAAGGAAGATGCGCTACCAAGACAATGGTTAGATAACACGGGCTTGAGCCTAGGGCCGTGATGGTGAACCTTTGGTATGCATGCCGCAAGTGGCATGTGTAGCCATGTCAGTGGGCATGCTAGCTGAGCTCTGGCGTGCATGCGTGTGCCGGCCAGCTGATTTTCAGGCCTTCTGGGCCCACCAGAAGTAGGGAAACAGGCTGTTTCCTGCCTCCGGAGAGGCTGGGGGGGGTGGGGAAGGCCCGTTTTTCTTTCTCACCTGGCTCAAAATCCTCTCTATGAATCTGGGGAGGGCGAAAACAGCCTTCCACACCCCTTCGGAGACCCTCCAGAGGTCTGAAACAGCCTATTTTCCAACTCCCGGTTGGACAGGAAGTGACGTTTTTTGCTGTTCCCAGCCTCCAGAGCCTCTCCTAGAGTCTCGGCACTCGACATCAAAAAGGTTAACCATCACTGGACTGGCACATATGTGCGAGGGGAACCTTTACCTTACCATTAAATGCAAACTGTCCATCCTGCTCTTGGCTGGCTCCTCACCAGTTGAGGTTTCGTCGTAGCATTAGCCTGTGGGGACATCTGCTGGACATAAGGAGAAACTCTCCAACTTTTCAAATGATTAGAGGTAGTGGTTTTCAACCTTTGATGACTTTGAGATGAGTGGATTTGAAGTCCCAGCTAGGAAATTCTGGGAGATGAAGTCCATCCATCAGCTCCATTAATTTCTTGAAAAAATGCTCTTGGGTTTTCATCTTCACCAATCACTTTCCATCCAAGGTGGGAAGCAAGAATGGTCACGGTTGGTCTACACAGAAATCCCATCCATTTAGATAAGGACTTCTTGTCTTGGCATAGCTCTGATTTCAATTAGAATTCTGGGTTAGGCACAAACAGGATGGTAAACTTAATGGGAACAATTTTATTAATCCTTCTCCTATTCTATTCTATTCTACTCTACTCTACTCTACTCTACTCTACTCTACTCTACTCTACTCTACTCTACTCTACTCTACTCTACTCTACTCCTATTCCATTCCATGTTCTGTTCTCTTCTCTTCATTTTCTGTTCTGTTCTATTCCATTCTATTCATTCCATTCCATTCTCCTTCTGTCCTCCTCTTCCTATTCTATTCTATTCTATTCTATTCTGTTCTATTCTATTCTATTCTATTCTATTCTATTCTATTCCATTCCATTCCATTCCATTCCATTCCATTCCATTCCATTCCTATTTCTATTTCTATTCTATTCTATTCTATTCTATTCTATTCTATTCTATTCTATTCTATTCTATTCTATTCTATTCTATTCTATTCTATTCCTATTCTATTCTATTCCATTCCATTTCATTTCATTTCTATTTCTATTTCTATTCCTATTCCTATTCCTATTCCTATTCTATTCTATTCTATTCTACTCTACTCTACTCTTATTCTATTCCATTCCATTCCATTCCATTCCATTCCTTTTGCTTCTACTTCTCTTTCTTCTCCTACTCCCTCTTCTTTCCCTCCTTCTCCTTCTCTTTCTCCTTCTCCTTCTTTTCCTTCTCCTCATTCTGTTCTGTTCTGTTCTATTCTACCCCATCTCATCCCATCCCATCCCATCCTGTTCTTTTCCATTCTTTTTCTCTGTTCTATTCTATTCGGTTCTCCAAACTCTGGTGGGTGAAGCAAATATGACTGGGGAAAGACAGTCATTCAAACAATCTGCTTTATGCCCTGAGGTTCTCCATCACTTAAAAAATACGGTAAGCTGCATCCATTCACTTTGTGCAGAAACTTGATGTCTTTCTCTATCACAGAATTCTCCTTTTTGTTGCTGTTGCTAAAAGCCACTTTCCTGGCTTTGCTGACAGACCCAGAGGTGGGGAGTCCATTGTCCTAGAAGCAGGAAATGCTCCGTGATGGATTAAGCAACGATTTTTTTGTAGAGGGGGCCTAAAAAGCCAAGCTGCGAAGCTACAAAAGAAGCTATTACAGATAAGTAGCTTGTGATATAAGTGGCCACTTAGGACATATTTGCGTGTCGGTAGCATTCTAGTCATTCTCCGTAACAAGAAAAGCCTTGGGCACATTCACAAGCCCAGCCAGGTGAGTTGGCATGCATTGATTGGGTGTTTCCCAGGAGCAGGGCTAATGGACAGAATCCAGAAATAACAACAGCGATAGCATTTAGACTTATATACCGCTTTACAGCCCTCTCTAAGCTGCTTACAGAGTCAGCCTCTTGCCCCCAACAACCTGGGTCCTCATTTTACCTTGGAAGGATGAAAGGCTGAGTCAACCTTGAGCTGGTGAGAATCGAACTGCTGGCAGTTGGCAGAGTTAACCTGCAATATTGCTTTCTAACTACTGCGCACCAAGGAAGGAAGGAAGGAAGGAAGGAAGGAAGGAAGGAAGGAAGGAAGGAAGGAAGGAAGGGGAAAAGGAAAAGTTATAGCAATAGTACTTATACTTATATATTGCTTCACAGTGCTTTACAGCCCTCTCTAAGTGATTTAGAGAGTCAGCCTCTTGCCCCCTAACAATCTGGGTCCTCCTTTTACTGACCTCGGAAGAATGAAAGGCTGACTCAACCTTGAGCTGGTCACGATCAAATTCCTGGCAGTGGGCAAAGTTTGCCTGCAATCTTGCATTCAAACCACTGCATCACCAGGGGAGTAGAGTAGAGTAGAGTAGAGTAGAGTAGAGTAGAGTAGAGTAGAGTAGAATAGAATAGAATAGAATAGAATAGAATAGAATAGAATAGAATAGAATAGAATAGAATAGAATAGAATAGAAGAGGAAGAGGAAGAGAATTCTTTTAGAACGTCAGTAAGATAAGCCTCCCTTAAGTCAAGCTTAATGCCTTGTAATTACTCAAATAATTATATGTAATTATTAATTAATCCCTTCTCTTCTCCCCCCACTCACTCTGAACGCAGCGGGTTGTATGTTTAATATACTCTTTCAAAAATCACAAGCCAGTTACCCACCTCCCCACCCCCCAAATAAATATTCTCTTCTGGCAGAAGTTCCAAGAGCTTTCTGCTGGGAGACCACCGTAGCTGTTTTTCCAGGGCAAAACTGGCCCCCCGACCAAGTTCACACCCCACCTTCCCCATTCATGATTAACCAGCGATCGTACCTAGCATAAGGCCATCCTGCTGCCACTTAGCGTGATCCATGACCCTGGACGAAATTTCACTTTTACCAGCCGTCCGTTCCTCAATTTCCTTGGGCCAATTTCTCCCCTCCCCTCTGCCTTTCCCCAGGCGCTAATGAGATTATTACAGATTGTAACTGATTACCCAGTGGGTCCATTAACTAGCCAGGCCTGCATCTGGCAGGGGGCTGACCTTTGCAGGATGAAATGACAAAGCTTGGTGTGTTGTGCTGGAGGAGAAGGAGGACTGTGGGGTCCTCGGTGCTCTGTGAGTTTAGGCAACATCATCAGTACTAGAAGAGAGGAGGAGGAGGAGGAAGAAGCAGAAGCAGAAGAGGAGGAGGAGGAGGAGGAGGAGGAGGAGGAGGAGGAGGAGGAGGAGGAAGCAGCAGAAGCAGAAGAGGAGGAGGAGGAGGAGGAGGAGGAGGAGGAGGAGGAAGCAGAAGAAGAGGGGGAGGAGGAGGAGGAGGAGGAGGAGGAAGAAGAAGAAGAAGAAGAAGAAGAAGAAGAAGAAGAAGAAGAAGAAGAAGAAAAAGGAGGAGGAGGAGGAGGGAGTGGAGGAGGAGGAAGAAGCAGCAGAAGCAGAGGAGGAGGAGGAGGAGGAGGAGGAGGAAGAAGAGGAGGAGGAGGAGGAGGAGGAGGAGGAGGAAGAAGCAGAAGCAGAAGAGGGGGAGGAGGAGGAAGAGGAGGAGGAGAAGGAAGAAGAGGAGGAGGAGGAAGAGGAGGAGGAGAAGGAAGAAGAGGAGGAGGAGGAGGAGGAGGAGGAGGAGTCCTTTGATTCTCTATGAGCTTGGAGGTTTTCTTGCAGGCATTCTGAGTCAGAATCGAAGAAGCTTCTCGGATGAGAAGCGAAACATCTTCAAGGAAAAACAAACACCCATTGCCTTTTGAAAAAAAAACCTTTTTTGGGACATCCTTCTCTGATAGTAAAATCCACTCTCCTAAGTAAGAGAACTTATTTCCAGGTTAATGCAGGAGACGGTGTCATCTTGAGCTTGCAGTATCTTAAACATTTTACTAAGCCATTCCTTATCAGCAGATTTCTAATGTAGCTTCTGCATTTGGATCCCCAGTTTAAATAACGACAATATGAGGAAACTCTTAAGTTTACTGCAGTAATAGGAGTCTGGCTGGCTTTGTATTCAGGTTCTAAGATGGATATCTTCGGTACTCTGGAAGTAACTTTTACAATAACGTTCAGAGCGAAACAACATGATACAAATGGCTGCAGTTGGGCAGGAAGGACTTAAGAGAATTAGCTGCCAGCGAGAGCATTTTTAAGTCATAAAAAGTGAACCATCTCCTTCTGTCTCCCTGTTGCAGATTTAATTCCTGGTCGCCGTTCCCTCCTTCCCCAAAACTTATGCAGAGAAATAAAAAAGTAATTTGGGATTTAATCGAGAGTGCTGGAAGAGCAAATGGGGAGGTGGCAAAACAATGTCTTTTGATACACTGGGGATTCTCGTCCATTGCTTTCACAGAGCCTCAGTATGGTTTCAAAATAAAATTGTTTCTGTATTCGTATATCAAAAACTACTTTGCTTGTAAATCGCTTTGACCTTTTTCCATGAAGCAGGATATACAGGTTGAAAGATTGGCAGTTCAGCGGTTTGAGTGCCGCGTAATGGGGTGAGCTCCCGTGACTTGTCCCAGCTTCTGCCAACCTAGCAGTTCGAAAGCACGTAAAAAACGCAAGTAGAAAAATAGGGACCACCTTTGGTGGGAAGGGAACAGTGTTCCGTGCGCCTTTGGCATTGAGTCATGCCGGCCACATGACCACGGAGACGTCTTCGGACAGCGCTGGCTCTTCGGCTTTGAAACGGAGATGAGCACCGCCCCCTAGAGTCAGGAACGACCAGCACATATGTGTGAGGGGAACCTTTACCTTTTAGGATATACAGAAGGATTAAGTGAACGTCCTTTGGGCCACACAAATCAGAAAGAAGAATCCCAGCAGGGAATAGAAAGCAGTCCTATGTTTAATTCAGTGTACTGTATTTAATAAGTCACATTTTATTAAATTGGCTGGACTGGAACAACCCATTGAAAAATCATAAACCAACCTTCTTAAGCTCCAAGGCCAGGATTCAAACAGCCCAGAATGTGGCTGATTGTGTGGTGTGTAGGCAGATTCCCTATAAAAGATGGATAATTTGGAATTGTGACTGAAAGGAATTTTTTGCACTAAATTCTCACAGGATGGACTGTCGGTGGAACTTCCATCAGTCAAGATCTATGACTGGAAAGCGCTTCGGAAATAATCTGGAGAAAGAGCTATAGCGTGTTTAGGAAATATGGCTGCAGCATCCGCTTGCAATTCTTCAAAGAAGTTGCTTCCTGAGATTCTTATGATTGCAATCCAGAAAAAGATGCAGCTGCTTTAAGAGGTTGCAGAGAAATGCATTCCTTGGAATCAAATCTGAAGTATGATATCGTTCTCTTGGAAACCATTTTTGGTAATCCCTGGCCCAATAATGATGATGATAATAATAATAATAATAATAATAATAATAATAATAATAATAATAATAATAATATCGGTCAAGAAGCCATTTGTATTATTTCAAAAGGCATGGCAACCTTTCTTGCATGGCGTGACCTGACAGCTTTTGCCTCCCGTAGGAGAAAATGTTTGGCAAATCCACACAGAAAGAACTGGTATTGATCACTGTAGCCAGCGAATAAGAGAATGGTAAAATCATTCATGTCACCATTTTTTTAGGGACAAAAGAGGAGAGAAGAGGGGGGGAGGGGAGGAGAGGGAAGGAAGGAAGGAAGGAAGGAAGGAAGGAAGGAAGGAAGGAAGGAAGGAAGGAAGGAAGGAAGGAAGGAAGGAAGGAAGGAAGGAACTTAAGACAGTAAACAGGAAAGATTTGATCTCTGCTCTGCTTTTCTTATAGGTTCAAAATGTTTTGCCTTTGAATCTGCTTTCCATGTTGGTCTCTTTCCTGCATTAATGTCTTAATGAACCGATCAAATCCCATTTTTGCATGGTTTTATAGATTCTTTCCTGACCAACTAATGTAGCGAACTCCAACGTCCTGCCAGAAAATGCCATAAGCCCGAGTTTTTTTTCCCTGAAGATCATTTCATTTCATCTGATGCCTTAAAAAGGATTTACAAGAGCCTTGGAATTCTCTATGAACTCCAAAATGAGGATCTACCGATTTCGGGAGAAAATAACATTCATGAATACAACGCTCGGGAGGAAGTTTTTGAGATACTGGGGTGGAGAAAGGAACGTTTTCTGGAATAGGGTTGAATGTCATTAGGCTGAAGCGTATGACAAATACAGTAACTGAGGGAGCTATGTGTGTCCAGCTTATGGAAGAGAAGGATTGGAAGGGGGATGAACACATGATAACTGTCTTCCAGTATTTGAGGGGCTGTGACAGAGAAGAGGGAGTCAAACTATTCTCCAAAGGACCAGAGAACATGTCAGGAAGTAGTGAGTGGAAGCTTGTTAAAAGAGATGCAACCTAGGAGAAATTTCTTGACCGTGAGAACAATCGGTCGATGGAACAGCGTGTTTCCTGAAGTTGTAAGTGCTCCATCACTGGAGGCTTTCCAAAATAGACTGGATAACCATTTCGCCAGGATGGTATAAGGTTAGCTGCCTTAGCAGAGGGTGTGTTGTGGCTCGTACACGGCCTGTGTGGCTGGTGGCTGATTTGGACAACGAGGAGGCTGGTGTGGTGTTGGACCAGCAGCCTGTGCAGCTGGCACGCGAGTCGGACAACGAGGAGGCTGGAGAAGAGGTGGTGCCAGAGGCGGGGATTCAGCCAGAGCCTTCAGAACCTCCAGAAGTTTCCGTAAGTGAAGAGGAAGAAGAGGAGGAGCCTCTTCTCGATGCACGGGCGTGGCAAAGGCAGGAGTGGCTCCTCAGGAGGAGGTCTCGAGAGAGTAAGGCTTGGGGGCTAATTAGCCACTCCCTTAGCCTATTTAAGGAGGAATGCCAACTGAAGCAATTTACAGGGAACAACTTCACTCTCCTTCATGCCTTGATCTCAGTTATCTGCAAATTGCTTCTGGGCTTTCTGCCAACCATAGTAAGATTAAGATTATTTATTCTTTGGATTCTTGCAGGCTGTTAAGAAAGCTAACGAACAGCCTTTGTTTGTTAAAAAAAAAAAAAAAAGGGGGTGATTTTATTTCAGTAAACTAAGGTTTGTACTTTGTGTGTGCTGCGTTCTTTGGGGTCCATAGCTGGGGCAAAACATGGTGGGGCTAGAAGACTTCAAAGGTCCTTCTAGCCAGGGGTGAAATCCAGCAGGTTCTGGAGAACCGGTAGCAGAAATTCTGAGCAGTTCAAAGAACGGGCAAATACCACCTCTGGCTGGCCCCAGAGTGGGGAGGGAATGGAGATTTTGCAATATCCTTTCCCCAGGAGTGGAGAGGGAATGGGGATTTTGCAATATCCTTTCCCCAGGAGTGGGGAGGGAATGGGGATTTTGCAATATCCTTTCCCCAGGAGTGGGGAGGAAATGGAGATTTTGCAGTATCCTTTTCCTGCCATGCCCACCACCAAGCCACACCCACCGAACTGGTAGTAAAAAAAAAAAAAATTGGATTTCACCACTGCTTCTAGCTCTATGATTCTGTCATCCATGGCAAGTGGCCAAATCTAGAATTTGTTCCTCGTGTCCCGAGCAACAAGAACAAAATCTATTTTCTCTCCATCACCGCATCTGCTGCTGCTGCTGTTACATTAATGGAGACATTGAGTTTGGAAAGAATCTCCCAGACATATGGTCCCAAATGGCTTCGAAACAGATTTAGTGCAACGTCAGGATCCCTACGGTTTGAGAAACAGACAAATTCTTGCTGTTAACCAGAGTTTTATCTTTGCAGCTGGTAAAAATCAGTAAAGTCAACTGATCTGGAAACCCACACAAGTTTCAGTAATTCAATAATTTATTCATCTAAAAAAGTGTGTAAAAGTATATAGCTCTCATCCACAAGGTATATATGAATGACATTTAAAATGGAGGGGTTTTTTTATTATTATTGGTTCTTCTTTTTATCAAAGTCTCTCTCTCTCTCTCTCTTTTTTTTTTAGTGTATTGTACCAGCGATATACTGTTAAGATTTAAAACGAACTTCATATAGTTCTTCTGTTTTGTTTTGTTTTGTTTCAAATTGGCTATATATAAAAAGAGGGTCACTGCAAAATGCTCAAGGAAAAGAACGCAAAATCAAACTCTCCCAAGAAATGTACAGCCTTTACATTTAAAAAAAGGTTCGGAAATATACATACAAGCATGCTGGACAACCGTGCCCCTACCCCCAAACCCACCCCATTTTTGCTCAGACTGTATGCATTCTGATTTCTGTATGATTTCTAAAATTAGAAATTAAAAAAAATAAAATAATTTCTTCACTCTGTAGGAAATCCAGGGCTTGTACATTTCAGATTAATTCAGTAAAAAACCCACAAGTAAAATAATGCATATTTAAAGGGAAATATACAGGATTTTTTTTTTCACACTGAAGGTACGTAAGATTTTTTTTCTTTTTTCTTTTAAAATCTATTGCCATTCATTTATTTTGCACAAAAATGTATAAATATGTTACCAGTTTCTCTTAACTTAAAAAAAAATTAAATAAAAACAACATCAGATGAAAACTACTCCTTATTAACCCCTTTCCCAATATTTATGGATTATGGGGTTCGTGGTTTTTTGTTTTTTTTTAATGTTTGCATTAGAATTGGATCTCTGGGGAGGTGGGGGGCAGAGAGAGAAATCACCCCTTAATTAAAAACAAAAAAGCCCGTTTAAAAAGAAGTCAACCCAACTATAATCCAAAATTCAGGCGAATCTTGGGAACAAATAACCCCAGTGTTAAAAGGTAACTTTACATAGTTTTTCCTCACCAAGAATTTTTTTGTTTTGTTTTTGTATACAAGTTTACAATCTTCATCTTTTAATGCGCTTCAAAAGGCCTTGAGAATTTTCCTTTCCGATTTAAGAAAAAATAGTAATGTAATATTTTCTTTTTAAAATCCATTTTACACTGTATACATTAGATACAAATGGTTTTTCCATATATCTGAATTCCCCCCCACCCCCTCCTATACATTGCAAAACTCCTCCAGTTGGGCGGCCTGGAGCAGAGAATAATAAGAGCGATCCATTTACAGGGTCTTTTGACCTATCCTTTCCCACCGTTCATGGGATTACTTTTTTTTTAATAATAATTATAATAATAATAATAATAATTATAATAAATCTGATTTAAACATTACATCATCGTTTCAAGAAAAATATTTAAATTCATAGAAATTTTCTCTCTCTTTTTTCTTTTCTTTTTTTTTTTCTTTTTTCGTTTTAACCAGAAGAGAAGACATTTGGAAGAACTTCAAAAATGCGAAAGGGTCCTTTAAGGGTGGCCGTGACGACCAAAAGTCCCGCCCTCTTTCACCCTCCCCCCCCCCCTTTAAAGCAGCCTTGGCCTGTCACATGCTTAGAAATGGGAACGCCCCCATTTAGATGCCTCCAATCCCAGGAGTTATTCAAATCAGGGGTGGGCAGCTTTTTTAAGGCTTGTGGACTTCAACTCCCAGAATTCCTCAAGTCAGCACGGGAGTGTGGAAGTCCACAAGGCCAGGCTGAGGACTTCTGGGAGTTGAAGTCCACCAGCCTTCAAGTTGCTAAGTTTGGAGATCACCCCCCCCCCCCTTTGATTCAAACAATTTCATGGCTTTAAGCTTTTTTTTAAAAAACAAACAAACAAACAAACAAAATCAAATCCTGACGCCACATTTTAAATAAGTCAGGCTTATGCTTCCCCCCCCCCCCCCCCACACGGTGGTTTTGTTTTGTTTTTTTAATTTTCCATATTAATGTAATGAAGTAGCTTTTGGGGGTGTGGGAATTCTCCTTACGGAGATTTTGGAGGGTGGAGTGGAAAATATGCACATCATCATTTTGAAAATTTGGGTGCATCCGAATGTGGGACGCTAGAGGGAAGAAAAAAAATCCACATTGATCAAACCGCAAGGGTTTTAAGAAGAGACTGGACAGCTATTGGTCCAGAATGGTACAAATTCTCCTGTTTAAGCAGGAGGTTGGACTAGATGACCTCCAATGTCCCTTCCAACTCTATTATTGTTCTATTCAAAACACCTCCTTAAACTTTCCTTTCAATGGTTTTTCCTCCCGCCCCCCCCCCCTTTGGGGAGGGGGTTCTCACACTCGAAGCAGCCCATTTATGTCCCTTCCAGCCATGTTGAACTACACCTCCCATGATTCCCAGCCCTTGTCCTCGCACAATCCCACATCTGATGGCTCCGGGTGGACGAGGTGATGATTTCCCCAACGCATCTGGATTGCTGTCAGATCGGAGGCGGCTTTTTTTTTTGTTGTGTTTTCCGTTATTTTTCCACCGGTCTTGGCTATTTTGCATGAGATGTCGTTAATCGGATTGACTTTTTTAAAAAAAGGAAAACAAAATTCTCGGCAGGCCTCCTCCTCAACTCAGTGGGTTCACCCCCCCTCTCCCCCTAAAATTTTTCTTTTCTTTTCTTTTCTTTTTTTAAAAAATGTGACTCTTTTGAGTTCTTCCTCAATGGCTCCTTTGAACTGTTTCCCTGCTCCATCACGCCCCAAACACACCACCCCCCGAAACCCATTTCTAGGCTAAAAAGCGAGAGGTATGCCAAAAAATATATATATAAAAAAATAACCCCACTGCTCGGTGAGATGGGAATCGGATCGCGTGCTGTACCTGGTCCTCTATAATTTAACAGCCCCTATAAATAAATTAAAATAAAACAATTAAAAACTGGACAAACATTAGCGTGTCTCCAGACCATTCGTATCTACATGGATGGGGGGCGGGGAGGGGAGTGTAAAAAAACCCCACCCCCGCATTCATTCATTCATCCCAATCCATTCTGTCAAGGAGTTCTCCAGGTACACCAAAAAAAAAAATTAAAAATAAAATTAAAAATAAAATCCCATATATTTTTTCGATTAGTAGAATCGATTCTTCGTCGCAGCCCGGCGGATGCCGATGGTTTCCAAGGAAAATGCCAGAAGCTTCGGGGCCACCCCAAACTGGTCACCGCAACGTTGGGTTCTTTTTTTGTTTTGTTTTTTGCTCTTCTTCGGCAGAGATCCGTGCACCGAAAAGGAAAAAAAAAAAAAGGAGAAAAGAACGGAGGAGGAAGAAGGAAAAAAAAAAAGAATGAAATGAAAGACGTATTGTCTTCACCGTGGTCCAATAGTTCTGTAAAGGGAGTTCAAGCCAGCAAAAATTTAACACTGCCTTAAAAGTTGTAATACATCTGGTGCTGCCTGAACACCCTTGCTCGGAAGGGGCCCGAGAGGTTCCCATTTTGGTAGACTCCGATACACCCTGAAGGACGTTTCTCCTGCTTTCTTGAGAAAATTGGGAGCACGGCTCCGGCTTCTTCAGACCGGGATCTGAGCTCTTTGCAGGCCAGAGGGCCATCTTCTTCGAGCGGAAAGAGAAAAGTTTGCCTCGTCCCCGTCTCCCGCTATTAGAGGATGTTCATGATGGCGTTGTAGAGCTGGGTGAGCACCACAAAGTGAACGGGAAGGCAAGAGCCGCGATCCTGGGTCGCCGGATTACAAGTCAGCCACGACAATGCGTTGTATTGTTCCAGGACGAACCTGCAGCGAGAGAGAGAGGGAGAGAAGAGAAAAACTGACGGAGGGATTTTCTCTGATCCGGAGGTTCACCGTGAGAGATCCACCTTTCAAAGATCAAGTGGGCATCATCTCAATCAAGGCTGTTCTGTCTGAAAATCATCTTCATTTCATGACCCTATAATCCCTTGCGGGGGTGGGGGGAGCCTGGGCAACGGAATGGAGCCTAGCAGAGTGTTTTAATGGCCAGATGCCCTTCCTGTCGCCGATCTGCATTATGCATTCCTTGCATTATGACTGACACAGAACCAGAAGGTCAATTACCTTAGGACATCTGATGTGGTTTTGGAGTCCAAGGGGTGGGGAACTCTCTGGGAAGTCCGGACAGGAAGGAGTTCATCTGTCTGCGCTACAGAGATGTGATGATGCAGGGATGCCTGTCAGGAAGTGGAAGACAGAATGTAATACACAAAGTCAGGAATAAAGTAAGAGTTCACGAAGTCAGGAAGAAGGCACTGAGTTCACAAGTAAGGAAGAAGTAAGCAGTCCTGCAAACTCCAAAATGTCTGTACCGGCACACCAAACAATACCAATTTAGGGTTGGTTCCCAACAAATGCCCCTTCCCATAGCATCTCCTTGAATCTCAGTCCCCAGGTGTGCCTTGTGAAGAGGGGTGGGGCACTCTCCTCCAGAGTTGTCGGGTCAGCCTGCGGCGTTCCCACCTTCTCTCCACTCTCCATGTTTGAGGATCAGGAGGGGGGCAGTCCTTGCTCATCTCCTGAGCTCTGTCGCTCATGTTCACTGCTTAGCCTCTCTAGGTCATCCTACCCGTTCCTCCCTGCCTACAAGATCCTGAAAGGCCCTGGCCTGCCTCAGCCTGCTCCTCCCCACATTCCTCTGAAGCCAATAAAGCCGCCCCCTCAATCGATCTCTGTCAGTTCCAGTTCAGGCTCGTCTTTCTCCGCAGATTCAGACTCCGATAGGGGCATGACAAGTGATTCAGCAACTCCCATCCTTCTGTAACCCTCCAAACTAGGGCAGCCTGGTGCCCCCCCCCCTTCTGAGTAATAGTGAAACCAACCTTGAGAAAGAGGGGACACTGGTTCTGAGCTTGAGGACAGGAGGACCAGAACCACTGAGGGAGGTTCTCGGCTTTGGCAGTGGAAACGAAGTAACCCAGGGCGAGGGGCTGCTGCTTCAGTTCTTCGGGGGCTTCCCGGGAAAGGAGTCGCTCCCCTTGGCTCTGAAAAGAAATCAAAATGAGAAGGGCAATATAGGTCAGTGCCTGGAGCATGCTGTTCTGACCTAGGTTTCCTTAGAAAGCATGAAGCAAAGTCTTAATTCCGGCCAAACCTCCTTTATTTACACAACTGCAAATTAATTTTTGTTTAAAACCAAAGCCAATAGAAGAGAATATTTGTAGCTCAGGGTTGAAATGAGGGGTCCTTGCTGCTGTCTGAGCTTGCTTGTTGGTTTGCAGACATTTCATTACCCAACTAGGCAACAGCATCAATGCCAGGAGGAGGGGGAGGAGGAGACTGGGGTCCTTGGTGCTCCCTGAGCTTGAAGATTTTCTTGCAGATGTTTCATGACTCAACTAAGCAACAGCATCAGTGCCAAAGGGGTAGGGGTAGGAAGAGGAGGAGGAAGAGAAAGAGACTGGGGTCTTTGGTGCTCTCTGAGATTGGTGGTTTTCTTGCAGAGGTTTCATCAAACCGGGGAACAGCATCAGTTCCTGCTCTGAGCACTGATGATGCTATCTAGTCGGGTAATGAAACGTCTCAAGAAAACCACCAAGCTTCGGAGAGCTCCGCTCGATCTGATTTCCTTTCTTCCCGTGATCGGCAGCGACTCCTTTGAGAGCCCGGAGAGCATCAAAGGCAGCCTTGCCTGAATAAAGCACGCAAGCGGTGGGGCCAGAGGGGGGCGACCCGTTGCTTGCCAATGGGAGCAATCAATTATAAAATCCACGAAGTCGGACGAAGGGAGGCCGTGCCTTGACCCCGGGGGAAAAAAGATCACACACTGCTACTTTGCTCCGAACAAAAATTACACCTCAATTACCAATCTGGCGTTAATGGTTAAACTAGTGGCTCTGAAGGCATGAGAGAGAGAGAGAGAGAGAGAGAGAGAGAGAGAGAGAGAGAGAGAGAGAGAGAGAGAGAGAGAGAGAGAAATGGAGACAGAGAGAGAAATGGAGACAGAGAGAGAAATGGAGACAGAGGCAGAGACAGAGATACACACACAGAGAGAGAGAGAGACAGAGAGAGAGAGACAGAGAGAGGGAGGGAGAGAAAGGGAGACAGAGACAGAGAGAGAGAGAGAGAGAGAGAGAGAGAGAGAAAGGAGAGAGAGAGAGAGAGAAACGGAGAGACGGAGAGAGAAAGGGAGACAGACAGACAGACAGACAGACAGAGAGAGAAATGGAGAGAGAGAGAGAGAGAAATGGAGAGTGAGAGAGAGAGAGAGAGAAATGGAGAGAGAGAGAGTGAGAGAGAGAGAGAGAAATGGAGAGAGAGAGAAAGAGAGAGAGAGAGAGAAATGGAGACAGAGGCAGAGGCAGAGACAGAGATACACAGAGAGAGAGAGAGACAGAGAGATAGAGACAGAGACAGAGACAGAGAGAGGGAGGGAGAGAGGAGAGGGAGAGAAAGGGAGACAGAGACAGAGAGAGAGACAGAGAGAGAGAGAGAAAGGAGAGAGAGAGAGAAACGGAGAGACGGAGAGAGAAAGGGAGACAGACAGACAGACAGACACACACACACACACACAGAGAGAGAGAGAGAGAGAGAGAGAGAGAGAGAGAGAGAGAGAGAGAGAGAGAGAGAGAGAGAGGCCACATCCATTGACTGACTCCCTGATGACTCGTCTCGTTACAACAGAAACGAGAGTTTGTGCAGAATCGCCATGTAAATGTCAACAAGGCATTTGTCAAGAATGGTCAGGACTAAAAATGGAAAAATAACCAGGGGTCTCTGCAAGTAGTCCTCGATTTATGACAGTGTTCGTTTTAGTGACTGTTCAAAGTTACAATGATTCTGGGGGGGAAAAGGGGAAATTAGAGGACCGTTGGCCTGATTTTCATCTTATTGTGACAGATTACAAGATGCTCATTTTGGAGTGGTACAGAAATCTGTGTGTGTCTGTGTGTGTGTGTGTTTACAGTTGTGAGGCACATGAATGGGTGAATTATCAAAGGGTGGGGGGAACCCATCAGTTTTTCAGGAGCTGGAACTAGTGGATATCTCTGAACATAAATCTGCCAGAGTCGTCATCATCATCTTTTAACGACCCCCACAATCCCTTGCGGGGTGGAGTCTGGCCAACGGAATGGAGCCTAGCAGAGTGTTTTACTGGCCGGATGCCCTTTCCTGTCACCAGTGCGGAGTTTTGTTCAGTCTCATTCTGCCCAGAGAGAGAAATATCTGCCTCAACCTAGGATCGAACTCACAGTCCTCTTGACTGTGAGGCGAGAGCTCCACCTCTAGGCCACCGCATCACTTCATAAAGTGGCACAGGGAAATTCTGAGTACTTACCCGGCTGTGCTGAAAGGATGGTCCTACCCCAATTCCGGGAGAACCAGGGGAGGGGACAGGGGAAGAGTTTGGAGAGGAGTGAAGGTTCCCAGTCATCAGGATGCCAATGTCATTGTCCATGTCATCCGGGAATGGGAGGTCAAACATGTCATCTGGAAGAGGAAAGAAAAGCAAAAGGAGACGTCAGTATTATTAGCTTCTTTCTTTCTTTCTTTCTTTCTTTCTTTCTTTCTTTCTTTCTTTCTCTCTCCCTCTCTGTCTTTCCCTCCTATCTGTCTCATCTGTTTCTCTCTCTCATCTCTCTGTTCTTTCTTTTTCTCCCTGTCTCTCTCCCCTCAGTCCATCTCTGTCATTCATCTGTTTTTTCCTCTCTCCTATTTCTCTCCTCTCTTTCTCACTATCTGTCCATCTCTCCTATCTCTCTTTCTCCCCCTATCTCTCCATCTCATCTGTCTCTATCTCTCCTGTCTGTCTGGCTCATCTCTTTCTCTCTAGCCTATCTGTCCATCTCACCTGTCTCTCTCTCTCTCATTTCTCCCTCTCATCTCTCTCTCATTTATCTCTCTCCCTCCCTCTCTCATTTATCTCTTATCTCCCCCCCTCTCTCCCCCCTCTCTTGTTTATCACTCTCTCCCTCCTTCTCTCTCATTTAGCTCTTATCTCCCTCTCTCTCTCTCTCTCCCTCCCTCCTCCCCTCTCTCTCCTATTTGTCGTTCTCTCTGTCTCTCTGCTCTGTGTGGGTGGGTGTCTGTGTGTCTCCAAGTTAACTTAGATTCCTGGCAATTACCTACACAAGTCCCTACAATTTTCTTGGCAACATGTTCAGAGATGGGGTTTTTCCCCCTTGCCTCCTTTCTAGGGCTGAAAGAGAGTGACCGCCCCAAGGTCGCGAGCTGGTTATACACGGATTACAACTGCATACTTTTAACCCGGTGCCTTTAACTACTTCATAATATCCAGACCTGTTGTTATTTTATCCAGGGAAAAATTCTGAAAACCGGTGTTTAAATTGACTTTAGTTTCTACCTTCTGCTAAACGGTAACTGCAGGCTGTGGATGAAACTCGCCTCAAAAAGCCTCCCTATTAATTGAATTAGAAGGAAATCGGCAGGTCAGCATCTAAGATGGCATTTGCCAATAACTAATTCACTCCCAGGTGAATGTTACCAAGTGTTACAAAGCTGTGTGATCTATGCCGAACTTCCTCTTGTGTCCAAATACCCCAGGATTGCTATTTATGGCCTGTCTTTGAATGGAATCCAATAAGTCAGCTTATGCATGCCAACAATTATGGCAGATAGTGGAAATGATCTAACTCAGGGGTCAGCAACAGGCAGCTCTGGAGCCGCATGTGGCTCTTTCATCCCTCCTCTTCAGCTCCCTGTTCGGCTCCACAATTGATAGGGCCTTCAGTGAGGACAGGTAGAGGAAAAAGGACACCATGTGAGGAAGAGATTCTATGGTGGGGGGGGGACCAGACTTCCAGCAAGCTCCAGAATTGAACAGGGGGCTTCTGGTTAGGCCCTTTGTGGCTCTTTGAGTGTGTACGGTTGCCGACCCCTGATCTAACTGAACGAACGGTTTTACGTGAAGAGGCTCCCTACTTTTTAAGGCTGAAAGGCCATTGAATAACAGCGAGAAACCCTGTAAGAATCAATTACTTAGAGCAAAATATCTCCTCGGTTCCTTAACGAACGATTTAACAGGATAACAGAGTTGGAGGGGACCTTAAAGGTCTTCTAACCCAGCCCCCTCCTCAAACAGGAGACCCGATATCCTTCGAGACAAATGGCTGCCCAGTCTCTCCTTGAAAACCTCCAGCGATGGAGCATTTTTACTAATTTCTTCATGGCTTTTTCTAAGGTTCTTATTTTCGTTCTTATCCCCTTCCAAAAGCAACAGCAGCATGGAGATTTAGCCAAGTTTTAGCTGTCACCTTATATGCTCCACCTTTAAAAATTTTAACAACCGCCACACTTAGTATCACCTCTGAGGTAGAAGCAAGAAAACTAATAGCTTGGAAGCTTCTCTCTCTCTCTCTCTTTAATAATTAAACACAGAAAAATGAGTTGAGAAAATTAAATCTAACACCCTTTTGGAAAGCACAAGCCATTGGACATTACTCCAATTAACACGCAAAGTCCTAAGGGCCCAAGTTAATGCAAGTTAAATATTTGTCAGCCCAGAGTTCAGGAGGGGATTGTGGGGCCAAGCAGGGACTAAGAGGCGGTGCACTTGGCGAGGCCCACTGAATTCCACCGAAAGATCAAAGGGAAAGGGAGGGAGGGAGGGAGAAAGGGGGGAAGGAAGGAAAGAAGGGAGGGAGGGAGGGAGGAAAAGAAAGGGAAAGGAAGGAAAGAGGATGAGAGGAGAGGAATTAAGAGGAAAGGAAGGGGAAGGGAAAGGGAAAGGGAAAGGGAAGGGAAGGGAAGGGAAGGGAAGGGAAGGGAAGGGAAGGGAAGGGAAGGGAAGGGAAAGACAGGACAGGACAGGACAGGGGAAACAAAGAAGGAAAACTGGTTGCAAGTTGTTCTGGGGAGGTCTGTCATGACTTTGAATGGTTGTTAAGCCAGTATTGTAAGTCAGGAGCCACCTGTACAATCCTGGAAAAAGAAAACAGTCCAAAAAACATCCTGAAAATGGCCAAAAAAACAGCCTGAAAATGGCCCAAAATCAGCCTGAAAATGGCTAAAAAAACTCATCCACGCGCGTTTCAGTTTGGGCACTCGGTGCCGAAAACGTTCCCCATCACTGCCCTAAACTAATCGGGCTTGATTTACATGATCTGCAGTTTTCAAAAGGAAAGAAGCCAAGAATAAAAGAATATGAACGGCTTTCCCCGACATGTTTCATTGCAGGGAAAGAAAACAAGTTTCAACTCCTCTAGGATAACAAAGCTGGAAGGGACCTCGGAGGTCTTCTAGTCCAACCCCGCCTGCTCAGCCAGGGAACCCAAATACCATTTCAGACAAGTGGTTGTCCAGTCTCTTTCGAAAAACCTCCATTAGCTTCTTATCCTGCCTCTGGCACTTTGGAGAATAAGTCAGTGGCCTCTTCTCGGTGACGGTCCCTCAAAGCACCCGGAGGCTCCAACTGGTCCAGAATGTAGCCGCGCGGGTGATTATGGGCGCATCTCGTTGCGCCCATGTAACATGTCTCCTACGCGAGCTGCACTGGCTCCCGGTGGTCTTCCGGGTGCGATTCAAGGTGTTAGTTATCACCTTTAAAGCGCTCCATGGCTTAGGGCCTGGGTACTTACGAGACCGTCTTTTGCCACCAATAGCCTCCCACCGACCAGTTAGTTCTCACAGGGAGGGACTACTCAGTACCGTCAGTCAAATTGTGCCGACTGGCGACTCCCAGGGGGAGGGCCTTCTCTGTAAGGGCTCCAACCCTTTGGAATGAACTGCCCCCTGATATACGAAACATCCCTAATCTCCGGGCTTTCCGCTGTGCCCTCAAGACCCTGATGTTCAATCAGGCGGGGCTAAGCACGTTAACTGGGAATGATTAAAATATTATCTAATTCTGGGTTTTATTTAATTTGGGTTAAACTATGTTATAATTAGCAATTTATGGTATTTGTGTATCCTTATTTTTCCTGACTGTACACCGCCTTGAGCCCTGCGGGAGAAAGGTGGTATAGAAATATAATAAATAAATAAACTAACTAACTAACAAACAAACAAACAAAATACTGTGAAGATGGCCATCCTATTGTTGAAGGTTGGGGGGGGGGGACTCACCCCGGACTGATAGCTGAAATTTCCTGATTTGTGCACCATAGGGGGAATCCCGCCCATCCATTTCCTCTCCAGCAGCAACTGACTTACCATTATTAGGACTGAATCCATCTTCATTGGGATAATTTGCAGGGGCCACCTGGATGGTTGCCGAGGTTGGGAAAACCAGGATGTGAGTACAGGAGGCATCCTGGGGAGTGTTGAGTTGTGAAGACTGCAGATTAAGGGCAGTGCTCCGGCCGAAGACAGAACCCATGGTGACAGCATCTTTCGAGAGCAAGAAAAGGAAGAAGAGGAGTTCAGACTGCAGGAGAGATGGCTTAAAACACACCGCTAGGAGGGGACCTCGGGAACACGGTGCTTGTAAGGACTTAGCCTATAGAAGTCTCTTTCCGCAACCCAACAAGACAGACACATAATTAGGATAATTAGAACTGCATGAAAAGCCATGGCCACCAACCTGCCTTCCATGGAGGACCTGTATACTGCACAAGTCAAAAAGAGGGCTGGGAAAATATCTACAGGCCCCTCGCATCCTGGACATCAACTGTTTCAACTCCTACCCTCAAAATGAGGCTATAGAGCACTGCACACCAGAACAACTAGACACAAGATAGTTTTTCCCCCGAATGACATCACTCTGCTAAACAAATAATTCCCTCAACACTGTCAAACTATTCACGTCTGCACTACTATTACTATTAATCTTCTCATCGTTCCTATCACCCATCTCCTCCCACTTAGGACTGTATGACTGTAACCTTGATGCTGGTATCCTTAAGATTTATATTGACTGTTTCCCTATGACTATCATTAAGTGTTGTACCTTATGATTCTTGATGAACGTATCTTTTCTTTTATGTACTCCGAGAGCATATGCACCGAGACAAATTCTTTGTGTGTCCAATCACACTTGGCCAATGAAGAATTCTATTCTATTCTATTCTATTCTATTCTATTCTATTCTATTCTATTCTATTCTATTCTATTCTATTCTATTCTATTCTATTCTACTCTACTCTACTCTATTCCATTCCATTCCATTTTTCTATTCTATTCTATTCTATTCTATTCTATTCTATTCTATTCTATTCTATTCTATTCTATTCTATTCTATTCTATTCTATTCTATTCTATTCTATTCTATTCTATTCCGACTCGACTCTAAATAAATTAATAATGCTCTCCCTCCCATTCTATTTTTCCCCCAGAGGTTGAGCATGCCCACCGAACTCAGGATAGCCCCCGACCTCCTCTCCTTTCGCCGCAAACTGAAGACGTGGCTCTTCCATCAAATAACTTGATTCGTTAGGGGTTGCACAAACTGTAATAATTTTACACATCTGACATATTGTCAGAGAGATGTGCCTAATTACCTGGCATCACCACGAATGACCCCTGTGGCTCCATGGCAACCAAGCAGGCGCTGAGGATGGAGGGAGAATCCGCAGAGGAGATGCCACACATCCGACAGACCTCCTTCAGCTGCTTACTGATTGTCTGCAGGGAGCATTCTCCCAGCAGAATGCTCCAGTCTGAAAAACAGAGAGGTGGGGGTGGGTGGGAGAGAAATGCAGCTGTCACCTAAAGAAGTTTCTCCCGACCAGAAGTCAAAGCAGAATAAAGATTTTAGCCCATCGCTTCCTGGGGGAAGAAACATCCTGGAGGACCATGTCTGACTGAGTGCCATGTTATCATTTAACTCCTGTGCAGTTTTATAATCACATCTTGTTTTGGGTCAACTCTTAAGCTGGCCTGACTTGAGGCCATCTTGGAGGATTCAGTGTTGCCACAATGGTGTTGAGGGATAAGCGGGGGGGAGGGGAATAGAGGTTTTATTTATCTATCTATCTATCATCTATCCATCCATCCATCCATCCATCCATCTCTCCATCTATCTCTCTCTCCACCCATCCATCTATCTCTCCATCCGTCCGTCCATCCATCTCTCCATCTATCTATCCATCCATCCATCTATCTCTCCATCCATCCATCCATCTCTTGATATATCCATCCGTTCGTCCGTCCATCCATCCATCCATCCATCCATCCATCCATCCATCCATCCATCTCTCCATCCATCCATCGATCCGTCCGTCCGTCCATCCATCCAACCATCCATCCATCCATCCATCTCTCATCTATCTCTCCATCCATCCATCCATCCATCCATCCATCCATCAAATTTGTATTGCCGCCTATTCGTCCATGGCGACTCAATGTGGCTTACAGAATATAAAAACCCTCATTTAAAAACAGTGAAACTAATAAAAAAAGTCAAATAATAAATTAATGTAATAAAATCACCCCCACCCCACCTCCCGCCCCAGCGACAGCCGATCACATGAGCCAATGAATGGGCTCCATCCCGCTCTGGGTTCCCCAGGCCCGCTAGCAGAACCAGATCTTCAGTGCCTTCTGGAAGAGAATTAGAGTGGGGGCCGTTCTAATCTCGCGGGGAGGGGGGATGATGTTCCAGAGAGAGGGAGCCACCACGGAGAAGGCCCTTCTTCTGGGTCCCACCAGGTGTATCTCCCCTGGGGATGGGACCCACAGCATTCCTTGCCTCCCAGCTCTGATGGTTGGGTAGATGTGACTGGCAAGAGACGGTCCCTCAGATAACCTGGTCCCAGGCCAGCTGATGTTTTGTAGCCAAAACAAAATAGTTTCCCCTGAGAACCAAAGACATTCCCACAGGTATTGGTTTGCGGATTGAAAAGAGGAGGAGTGATGTTTCCAAGCAACCGGGCAGCACCTTGACTGGACTTTGATGGCACTCTGTTGTCATAAGATCCTCAAAAATACATTTGGTAGGACGGGGTGGGGGTGGGAGAGAGTGCTGTAAAACACTGTAAAGCGGTATATAAGTCTAAGTGCTATAGCTAAAGGCCTTGTAGACCAGGTACCTTTCAGTTCCCCGTGGCCAAGCCGCCCGAGGCGCCCAATCACGACTCTCCAGGGAAGGGACGTCATCTGGATGATCCCAATGCACCATTCCCATAGCTTCTGCAAGCCAATTTTACGGGCTGACACCTTGCATCTCCGTGATCTGGAGGGAAAAGAGAGTAGTAAGACCTGTAAGCATGCCTTTGTGACCGAGGCCCAAGTAGTGATTACCAAACACAATTCAGCCCTCAACAAACTTAGTTTATTAAAACAGCTGAGAATTCATTCGTTCTCAGCTTAGTCCAAAACAAAAATTCTTCATAACCAGTCCGTCAGCTTTATCGCCAACCTTGGATGTCTTTGGCAACCTGCCAAAGGCTTTTCTTGGCAAAACCCCCCCCACAAAGTTCAAGAGACAATGACAAGAAGCACTGGAATCAATGTTGCTTTTCTACAAAGAATCCAATGGCTCGTTGCTGCTGCTTTTAAGCCTTATGGGAGTGGCTAATCATCTTCTGGCCTTACTGCTGAGTTGTCCTTTTTGCTTCAGCTGCTCTTGCCTTCTGGCAGCTCTGCGCATGCATGCACTAGGAACAGGCTCCTCCTGTTCCTCTGCCTCTCTGCTGTCCGCCTCTGGAGGCTCCGGAGTCTGTGCATCACTCCCAGATGGCCCTGGCCCCATCTCTGCCTCCGACGCAGAGCCCTAGTCCAGGCCTTCTCCTGACTCCAGGACTGACCCATTGTCCTCCCCAGCCTCCTCACTGTCCGACTCTGCTGCCAGGTCCGCAGGCTGCTGGCGAACCACAACACATGCATTGTTTTGTTTTGTTTTTTCTTATAATTCCTTTATTCGGGGTAACGTCAACTGAATGGAGCTGAGCGTATACTAGCCAGATCCCCTTCCTGACACCTACAGGGAGTTTGCAACAGATATTTTCTGCTTGCGCCCTGATAGAGAAACATCTGTTTGGAGATGAGCGTTTATTGGCCGGATGCCCTTCCTGATGCCTACACAGAGTTCACAGCAAATATTTTCTCTTGGCGCCCTGATAGAGAAACATTTGTTTGGAGTTGAGCATTTACTCTCCGGATGCTCTTCCTGATGCCTACGCAAAGCTCATAGCTAATGTTTTCTCTTTGTGCCCTGATAGAGAAACATCTGTTTGGAGATGAGCATTTACTGGCCGGATGCCCTTCCTGATGTCTAGGCAGAGTTCGCAGCAGATTATTTTCTCTTGACGCCCTGATAGAGAAACATCTATCTCCGCTTAGGGTTGAACTCTTGATCTTCTGAGTGAGAGACGAGCGTCTTCACCTCTAAGCCACCATGACGCTGGGCTATAAAAGCGTGCGCTCAATGCATTTAAACAATGTATTTAGGACCAGAAAGTCCAGCGTGATTGTCTGCTCTAAAGTTTGCAGCTGTTTTGTTTGGGGTTTTATTTATTTTTTTAAACCCTACCTGTTTGGCAAATCAATGTTGACAATGCAGGTTTCCAACAAATCCCCGTGCAGGTCGGTGCAGGAGGCCAGAAGCCAACGCTGATCGTGAGAGAGACAATACCCCACAAAGAGCACGTTATACTTCTGACTGGCTTCTCCAAAGGTCTCCCCGAGCTCCGTCTGCTTGTCTTTGATAGGTGCCAGGATAAATGGAGGGGAGTACAGCTGAATGGGACTCGGCCGCTACAAAAAACAACAATGTTAAATTGTTAAATTAGTAACAGGGTTTCCCAAACACCTGGGAAAGGGGTCTTGAGTGCCTTACGCAACGCTAACAGGGTTGGGACCGTCCAGGTTTGCCAAAGAATGCCGTTCTTTGGAGCAGCGGTGCTACTTCGGTTTGAGAGGAAAAGGAGTGGGGCCCAGAGAGGCTTTGCTGGGCTCCGGCACTCATCTCTGAGTTCTTTTTTTTTAAAAAAAAGATTTTTATTTTTATTTTTCATCAACATGTTTAAATGTACAGTCTTTTATCCATCCTTATCCATTGTTTGTTCTTCTTTAACTCCCATTAGGTAATTAATTAATAATCTGTTTGGGTCTGCTCTTTTACCATTTCCTTCTTGTGTTTTCTTACAACCTTTCCTTTTTCCCTTCCCTTTTTTCTCCTCCTTTCTTTCTTCTTTCCTCATTCCTCCTCTCCTTTCCTTTCCTACTTCCTTTCCTCTTTCCCCACTCCTCTCTTCTTCCTCCCCTTCTTCCTCTCTCTCCTGCTCTTCTTTCCCCTTCCTTCTTCCTCTCCTTTTCCCATTCTTCTTTTCTCTTCTTCTCGCCTCCCCACTCCCCTACTTTCCCCCTCTCTACTCCTCCCCTCTTTCCCATTCCTTTGTTGTTTCCTTTTTTTAATTCAATCTGAGATGGTATTCGAGCAGACCCGATTTCTTTTTACATACGTCTTCATTTTTACTTTACTATTATTCCTCTAGTATTCCTGTACATTTTTTAATCAATCCATGTATCATCTGGGTATAACATTTGTCCTATTATCTTCAAAATTTACCATTATTTCTTAAAATATATATTTATCTTTCCTTCTTTCATTTAATTTTAATATACTACTACATTTTCAGAAAAGCATAGTAAAGAACATATATCTTTAATAATACATATCATAACGGCGGCAAGAATGATATTTGCACAAAAAGTGGAAAATAGAAAAAAATCCCTACAAAAGGAGAGGTAATTAAGAAAACATTGGAATGTGCAGAAATGAATAGGTTGACACTGGCCATTAAAAGGAAAACAGAATCGGAGTATTACAACATTTGGGGGAAATTTTATCAATGGATAGAAAGTGAGTATAGATAATAAACAGGATAAAGACAAGAACTTTTGAGATGAATCACCTCTGAGTTCTTGAGCGTCATCTCAATGCTGGCAGCTGGTCCAAAACCGGTCAGGGACTTGATGTGAATCTGGGTGGGTAGTGGTCGCCTGCACTGGCAGTAGACGGAAAATGCCAGGGATTTCAAGTGCTGGATATAAAATATCTGCTCGTCCTTCATGGTCTGCAGCATATATTGGCAAGGCACAATCTAAAGGAAAGAACAAAACCGGGATTAGTCAATAGCCGTACCAATAGCGCTTAGATTTATATACTACTTTGCGGTGCTTTACGGACCTCTCTGAGTGGTTTACAGAGTACAGCCTCTTGCCCCCAACAATCTGGGACCTCATTTTACCGACCGTGGAAGGATGGAAGGCTGAGTCGACCTTGAGCCGGTGAGGATCGAACTGCTGGCAGTGGGCAGAGTGAGCCTGCAATTCTTCATTCTAACCGCTGTGCCACCACGACTCTTAATAGCAATAGCACTTAGACTTAAATATTGCTTCACGGTGCTTTACGGCCATCTCTAAGCGGTTTACAGTGGGGGGGCAGTGGGTGGGGGGGGGCTACATTTAGTGTATAAGACGCGCCTGGGAAAAAAGGTGCGTCTTATACTCCGAAAAATACGGTAAGTCTTAAGTGCTATTCTTCCACCCAACTCCAAAAGACTCCTGCCTCTTTCCAGGAAAACTCACCTGAAGAATGAAAGAGCTCCTCATGTTTTCAGGGAGGTTGTCCAACATTTCTGTGTAACAGCGCATCAAGCTCAACAGCCAGAAACTGGCAGAAGAAGATTCCTCTTCCGTGGTGTAGGTGAAGGGATCCACCATGTAGATGACCACAGCCGGTGGATAGGCATGGCTGTCCGCAGACTCAGGCTCCGTGGGGATTCCTATCCTCTCCCTCTCTGCAGAGCTACGAAAACAAAGACAGCAACACTGATTGATGTCAAGCGCAAGAAAATCAGGAAATCCAGACTGTTCAAATGAATATTATAGTTATAGTTATTACAGTTGTGGCCCGCCAGCGGCCAGCGGATCTGGTAGCAAATTCGGAAATTAAAGAGGTTGGGGAGGAACATGGGCCAGTCCTGGAGTCTGAGGAAGGCTCGGATGAGGACTCTGCGTCGGAGGCAGAGAGGGGGTCAGGGCCGTCTGACAGTTATCAGCTGCCTTCGGAGTCGGACATCAGTGGGGCAGAAGAACAGCTGGAGCCTGTTCCCAGTGTGCGCATGCACAGAGTTGCCAGATGAAGGGAACAGCTAAAGAACAAGGGTCGACTCAGGAGTAAGGTCACAGCTGGACGATGAATGGTTCTCACAGGACCAGATATGGGAAATACACAAGTCCAGGGCATGTTATGGAGATGCTGACAAGTTGAGAACACAAATCGCTCCCTTGTTGCTCTCTCCGTAACCCAAATGTTTACTTTTTTGAGTCTTCATCGTATTTATCATGCAAATCCGGGGGGGGGGGGGGGGGGAAATGTATCTCCTTTAAGCAACTCCTGTTGAGCAACCTGTGCCAGATCCAAAGCTTCATTGTTCATTTTGGATCCAAATACTTACATATTTCAAGTAGAAGGATTGACAACCGCAGTAAGAAGAGGCGGCCACGGGGAGAACTGAGCTTCAGTTTCAAAAGAATATAATTAAAAACGCATCATCTGAGTATTAAGGATTATCCTGGCATATCCCTAAACCTGGATTGAAAGGAGGGCACAGGCTACTACCCAGCACAAAGATTAAGCACCCTTACTGAAATGAATGAGCTTGTGTCTCTGTACTATAGAATTATCCGGGAATTAACTTTGACTGGTGCCAGTAACCAATTTTTGCTATTACAATTACAAGACCATCAGGGGGCAGTATGTGGTTGAATATTATTATTTTTTCCTTATTGAGACTCATCACCTATCTCCAGTTTTATTTCTCTGGAGTTCAAACTCTCTACCCAAAACTAACTTCATGTACCGTTATATTTTAGATGACTTGACAGGTAGTCCTTAGCTTAAAAGGTAAAGGTTCTCCTCCCACATATGTGCTAGTCGTTCCCGACTCTAGGGAGCGGTACTCATCTCCGTTTCAAAGCCGAAGAGCTAGCGCTGTCCGAAGACGTCTCCGGGGTCATGTGGCCGGCATGACTCAATGCCAAAGGCGCACGGAACGCTGTTCCCTTCCCACCAAAGGTGGTCTCTATTTTTCTACTTGCATTTCTTTTTACCTGCTTTCAACTGCTAGGTTGGCAGAAGCTGGGGCAAGTCACAGAAGCTTACCCCGTTACATAGCAGTAGGGATTCGAACCGCTGAACTGCCGACCTTTCGATCGACAAGCTCAGCGTCTTAGTCACTGAGCCGCTGCATCCCACAGTCCTTACCTTACAACTGTAAATTGACCCCTCAAATTTCCATCTGTTAAGCAAGGCGGTTGCTAAGCGAGTTTTGCCGTGGCCGTTAAGCGGATCGCGCAATTAAGCTAATTGCATGGTTGTTAAAACGAATCTGGCTTCCGCGGTTGATTTTGCTTGCCGAAAATCAGCTGGGAAGGTTACAAATGGCGATCAAATGACCGCGGGGCACTGCAACCGTCGTAAGTACATGCCAGTTGCCAAGAGCTCAAATTTTGATCACGTGACCACGGGGATGCTGCCACTGGTTGTTCAGCGTGAAAACCGGTCGCTTTTTCCCATTTTAACATCTAGTGTCATTAAACGAATGGCTACATGTTGAGGACTCCCCAGTATACAGGCTTAGGAGCTGTCCAAATCCTGATCTCAACAGTATTTCAGGAAAATCCCAAAGGTGTTTTTTTTTCAAAAGGCAACTGGACTTTTGTTTTTCACACTTAACCACCGTTGCAGCATCCCCATAATCAGGTGATCAAAATTTTGGACTCTTGGCCACTGGCGTGTACTTATGACAGTTGCATTGTCCCGGGGGCGGGGGGAGGAGGGCATGTGATCATGGCAAAAGATCATGGTGAAGAAGTCCCAATACTTATGAAGATGGGAATAAACACTTCAACCTAAGACAGGAGTCGGCAACCTTAAACACTCAAGGAGCCCAAAGGTCCTAACCGGAAACTCCCCGCTCAATTCTGGAGCCGACCGGAAGTCCAGTTTCCCCCATCATAGAGTCTCCTCCTAGCGTGGTGTCCTTTTTCCTCTACCTGTCTTAACCAAAAGCTTTATCAGTTGTGGAGCTGACCGGTGACAGGGAGCTGCAGGAGAAGGGATGAAAGAGGGATGAGGAGCCTGAGTAGCGTAGGGGAGTAATGCCTCCTACTAAAGGCAGCAATTAACATCCAGCTGCCTGTAATTCTGTGAGTTCAATCCTAGCCAGGCTCAAGGTCGACTCAGCCTTCCATCCTTTCTAAGGTCGGTAAATTGAGGACCCAGTTTGTGGGGGCAATAAGCTGACTTTGTATAAATATACAAAAGTATGAAGGCTATTGCTTAATGCATTGTAAGCCGCCCTGAGTCTCCGGAGAAGGGCGGCATAGAAATCAAATTAAAAAAAGAAGAAAAAAGAAAGGAGGGAGGGAGGGAGGGAGGGAGGGATGAAGGAAGGAAGGAAGGAAGGAAGGAAGAAAGGAAGAACAGCTGTCTGCAATTACTGTAAGTTCAAATCTCCCCAGGCTCAAGGCTGACTCAGCCTTCCATCCTTTCTAAGGTGGGTAAATTGAGGACCCAGTTTGTGAGGGCAATAAGCTGACTTTGTATAAATATATACAAAAGTATGAAGGCTATTGCTTAATGCACTGTAAGCCACCCTGAGTCTCCGGAGAAGGGTGGCATATAAATCAAATTTTAAAAAAATTTTAAAAAGAGCCACATGCAGCTCCAGAGCCACAGGTTGCTGACCCTTGACCTAAGAGAAGGGCCCAAACTCAGAAAGATAGACTTACTTGTCCTGCCCTTCTTGGGGTTGCTGCGTTGTGATCTGCCCTGCCTCTGCATCTCCTCCTGGGACTGTGCTTCCTTGGGGTCTCTCTGAGGGAACTGCCCCGGACGTTGGGTTTTGACCTTGAGGTAGGCCTCCGCTGAACCCTGAAGAGGAGGTAGTACTTGTCTGGCTAATACTGGAGGAGGAGGAGGAAGAGGAGGAGGAAGAGGAGGAGGCCAAGAGTTGGGGCACTGAAGAGCCTGGGGCTGTACTGGTGCCCAACGGGAGACCGGTGGTCCCATTCGTTGAGGAGCTGAAAGATGTGCCAGCCGAAGGAGCCGTAGGTCCAAGACAGGCCGAGTTGGAGGAAACCGATCCTGCGTTCCCGGATATGGTTTGTTCCGCGTTGGATGACGATGGAGGTGCCGGTTGGTGCTTGGGTGGCGTCAGCAGACTGCTATCAAGTTGCAAGGTAGCTAAGTAAGGTGCTGAAAGGACAAACAGGATGCAAACGAATTAAAAAGAAGACTCGCGCCAAAGTCAAAAAAAACACACCAGACAGAACAATCTATTAATTTTCAAAAGAGCAGGAGTGCATAGAAATGGAACGTTTTGGTAATTTATTTATTTTTTAAAATTTACTCGTATCCCGCCTTTATTACTGTCAAAAATAACTCTAGGTGGAAACATATCCAACACACTTTCTTCCTCCTATTGTCCCCACAATGACCCTGTGAGGTGAGTTGGGCTGAGAAGAAAATGAGTGATTCCCAGCTGCCTTTCATGGCTAAGGTGAAACTAGAACTCACGGACTCCTGGTGATTGATCCAAAGTCACTCGGCTGGCTTTCATGGCTAAGGCAAAACTAGAACTCACGGACTCCCGGTGATTGATTCAAAGTCACTCGGCTGGCTTTCATGGCTAAGGCGAAACTAGAACTCATGGACTCCTGGTGACTGATCCAAAGTCACTTGGCTGGCTTTCATGGCTAAGGCAAAACTAGAACTCACTGACTCCCAGTGACTGATCCAAAGTCACTTGGCTGCCTTTCATGGCTAAGGTGAAACTAGAACTCATGGACTCCTGGTGATTGACCCAGAGTCACCCAGCCAGCTTTCCTGCCTAAGGCAGGACTAGAACTCAGAGTCATCATTTCTAGCCTGGTGCCTTAACCACTAGACCATACTGGCTTTCGAACTGCAAACATTTATCGAGTAATTTTGAAGAGTGGAGGGGGGGGGGAAACAAAGGGGAAGAGTGGACTTCCCATGTCACTGCTAGTCTATTCTTTTTTCTATTTTTCTCTTTTCTGCACTTCTGCTTTTATTCTCTTCTGAACCTCTTTTTCTTTTTTAATGTTTCTATTTGATCTTTTAACTTTGCATTAAAAAGAGGTCATAACCCCCAAAGCCTCTTAAAATACATCTATGTTTCCAACACTTATTTTGGGAAAAGGTTGATTCCCCCCTCTCCCCCCCCCACCTTTTTGGTCTGGGCGTATAAATTCATTTAACAGCCTCTTCAATCTTTCCGCCATAATTGATGCAAATATTTTATAATCTGCATTTAATAGTGAAATTGGTCTATAATTCTTTATTTGTTGTAAATCTGTTTCTTCTTGGACAGCCGCTTGTCCGGAATAGTGAAAGGTCTCCTGCTTGAGTCGGGGGTTGGACTAGAAGACCTCCAAGTTCCCTGCTGTGGCCCGCCGGCAGCCTGCGCAGATTGTGGCTGATCCTGACGAGGAGGAGGCTGGTGTGGTGTTGCGCCAGCAGCCTGTGCAGCCAGCACTCAAGTCAGACAGCAAGGAGGCTGAAGAGGATGTGGTGCCAGAGGCAGAAACTCAGCCAGGGCCTTCAGAACCTCCAGAGGCTCCTTCCAGTGGAGAGAGTGAAGTGGAAGAGCCTCTCCTCAATGCTTGAGCACGCAGGGCTGCCAAAAGGCAGGAGTGGTTACTCAGGAGGAGGTCTCCTCGAGAGTAAGGCTTGGGGCTAATTGGCCACTCCTTTAGCCTATTTAAGTTTGCACGCAGCTGGCAAATGTTGCTGGAAACAACATTTGGTCCTACACAGAGCATTTTGAGAGTGAGTTTTTTGTTACAACTTGGTTTCTGGGCTGATTGCCAACCCTTGTCGGACTTTGTTTAATCTCTGTAATTCAGAGCAGGCTGATAAGGACATTGGTGGTTAAAGCCTGCATTTTGAAAGGGGTCTGTTTGTATTGAACAGAGTTTTTGGAGCTGTGTGTCTGTTGCTACACTTCTTGGGACCCGTAGCTGGGGCAGAACAGTCCCTTCCAACTCCATTATTCTATATTCTGTTACCTTGATGGCTGATTTGCTTCCGAATCCAAGTCAAGATGTCGGTTATCACAACTTTGGACAGCACATAAATGTAATAAGTAAATAAAAAATGAGTGGAACACGTGAATGAATGAATCCTGCTGCTCGCCCGTCTTACCTAGGTGGTGACGACAAACTTGCGCATAAAGTTTGAGCCTGGAATGATTGTCACAATCTTCGTTGCCCCAGGGTGGGTTGAACCAGTCGCTCACAAGCTCATCTGCCAGCTTCTGGGCCACCGTCTTTCCCACACGCATGATCCCATCGTGCAACACTTTAGAGATGGGTTTGTGTTGACCAAGCCGACACATCTAACGGCACAAGGAGAAAAACAGCCGTATGTGAGAGGTGCGAGTAACTGTACGACAGAGCAATTAGCCAACTGGGCGTCCCACAGGCCGCGTATAAAAACATAATTCCCTCTTTCCCTCTGTCTCAATTAAGGGCAATGGACAACACATTGCTTACCTGCAGGAATATTTCAGTGAGGCTTACATTAACCTGCCTTAAGATTCAGTGGCATGCTAAACACCCACTAAATTAGCCAGTATGTAACAGCAAAGCCTTTCCTCTTGATTCAAACTTTTTGCAATTGCAGAAATATTTGGGGAGGGGAGGGGAAGGGAGGAGAGAGGACGGGAGGGGGAGGGGAGGGGGAGGAGAGAACAGGAGAAGAGGAAGGAAGGAGACGGGGAAGGGAGGAGAGGAGAGGGAAGGGAAGAGAAGGGAGGAGAGGGAAGAGAGGAGAGGGAAGTGTGGATAGGAGAGAAGAGGAGAGATAAGGGAAGGGAGGAGAGGAAAGGGAGGAGAGAGGAGGGGAAGAGGAGAAAGGGGAAGAGAAGAGAGGAAAAGAGGAAGGGAGGGAAGGAGGGAAGGAGAAGGGGAAGGGAGGAGAGGAGAGGAGAGGGAAGGGAAGGGAAGGGAAGGGAGGAGAGATAAGGGAGGAGTGGGAAGGGAAGTGTGGAGAGTCGAGGAGAGGAGAGGAGAGGGGAGGCGAGGGGAGAGAAGAGGAGAGGAGAGGAGAGGAGAGGAGAGGAGAGGAGAGGAGAGATAAGGGAAGGGAGGAGAGGAAAGGGAGGAGAGAGGAGGGGAAGAGGAGAAAGGGGAAGAGAAGAGAGGAAAAGAGGAAGGGAGGGAAGGAGGGAAGGAGAAGGGGAAGGGAGGAGAGGAGAGGTAAGGGAAGGGAGGAGAGAGAAGGGAGGAGAGGGAAGGGAAGTGTGGAGAGGAGAGGAGAGGAGAGGAGAGGAGAGGAGAGGAGAGGAGAGAGGAGAGAGAAGGGAGGAGAGAAGAGGAGAAGAGAGGAGAGGAGAAGAGAGGAGAAGAGAGGAGGAGGGTCACCCACCTCATATACGGCGCTTAAGTCCCTGAAGAAAGTTTTGGCTCCGTCAAGCAAGGCCTCGTTTTCTGGACACACCACGATGTAGGCGACGTCGCGGTGACCCCCGTAAGGATCTAAGAGCAGCCTCTCCCAGAATGGCAGGGAGAACGGAGAGATTGTCAGGAAGTCCTTGTCATAGCCAACCAACAAGGTGGGTATCGGAAGAGGCTCAGGTGACTCTTCGGAACCTAAAGACCAAAAGCGACATTTGAGAGACACGTAACAGCTGTGAAAACTGGAAGGTTGAGCATCTCCAAAGGAAGGCTACAGGTAGCACTCAATTTACTACCCTTATGACCAACATTTCCGTTGTTAAGCGAGAGAGGCGTGGAGTTGTACGACCTTTCTTGCCACAGGCATTAAGCGATTCACCGCCGTTGTTAAGTCAGCAGTGCGGTTGTTAAGTGAACCTGGCTTCCCCATGGACTTTGCTTGCCAGAAGGTCACAAAACGGGATTGATCACGTGACATTGCAACCGTCATAAACAGCAACCAGTTGCCAAGCATCTGAATTTCGATCACGTGACCCCGGGGATGCACCCATACGATGCCATTTTTTGCGTCGTAAGTGCAAAAAACCGGCCCTGAGACATTTTTTTTCCGGTGCCGTTGTAACTTTGAACAGTCACTAAACAGATTGCTGTAAATTGAGGACTACCTGCATTGCAGTTCACAAACCAAACCCTGCCCAAATCCACTTTTCCCCCCCAGTTAAACTGTGCAATGGAAACTTGTTTATAGTTATAAGAGCCGTGGTGGCATAGTGGTTAGAATGCAGAATTGCAGGCTGACTGCCCACTGTTAGCAGTTCAATCCTGACCGGCTCAAGGTTGAATCAGCCTTCCATCCTTCCGAGGTCAGAAAATGAGGACCCAGATTATTTGGGGAAAGACGCTGATTCTATAAATTGCTTAGAGAAGGCTATATATAAGCAGTCTAAGTGCTATTGTTATCTATCTTCCTTCCTTCCTTCCTTCCTTCCTTCCTTCCTTCCTTCCTTCCTTCCATCCATCCATCCTTCTTTCCCTTCCTCCTTCCCTCCTTCCTTTCCTTTCCTTTCCTTTCCTTTCCTCCCTCCCTTCACAGTGGTTAGAATGCAGCATTGCAGGCTGACTCTGCCCATTGCCAGGAGTTCGATCCCGACCGGCTCAAGGTTGACTCAGCCTTCCATTCTTCCAAGGTCAGTAAAATGAGGACCCGGATTGTTGAGGGCAATCTGCTGACTCTATAAACCACTTAGAGAGGGCTGGGAAAGCACTGTGAAGTGGTATATAAGTCTAAAGGCTATGGCTATGGCTATAAACTCCTTTTCTTCAGCCAACTCTACCGTAAGTTCCCCGTCCTGCCATTTTATGGAACTGCTGCCAGGTGAGGGGTCCTTGAACATGCTGGATGTTCTCCCAGGTCCTGCCAGTCCTCTTCTTCTGAATGGCATCTTGCAGGAAAGGCTGGAGGGAGAGAAGCATGCGTACCACGTCTTGGGAGGAAAGCATGCTGATGTCCAGGACTGGGGAAAAACACACACACAGCACGACCGTGTCATGAAAGGTAAATATATACATACATACACACACACACACACACAAACATACATACATATGTCTATGTAAGTTTTCACGGGTATATATGTGTGTACAGGTAATATCTCGGGTTTCTTCCCATGTTAATTGTAAACATATCTTTAGAAGGATAGTAGCGATGTTTCGATGAAATCACATTCATCATTTTTTTTTAATTAGATTTATATGCCGCCCTTCTCCTCTGCCTTCTGCGCATTTGTGCATTAGGCACCGGACCCAGCTGTTCCTCCTCTTCCTCATCAGCCACCTCCAGACTTGGGGGCTGTTGACTCTCCATCTGTGGGTTGATGGACAGCCCAGGCTCTGCCTCTGTCTCTCTATCTCTGACAGCTCCGTTCCCTCTTCCCCCTTGGAGTTTTCAGGTCGCCATGAGGCTGGCCCGGACTCTCACGCCGCCTCCTCATCCGAGGTGCTGGTGTCCGACAGGCTACAACAAAAGTGTGTGAAACAAAATAAAGCTTCTTACCGTTGCTGTGAGGCCAAGAGTGAACGGTAGCACTTCGGACAAGAGCTTCGTCCACTTTGCCGCCCGTGGGGTTGTCCACATACTGGCGGCCTTGCTCCAGGGCGTTAAAGCACTCGTTCCAGGAGTCGTGGCTCTCAGCCTGTACCCTGTCGTAACTCCAGCTCGTGTAAGACAGCGTCGGCCGACTTGTGACAGACATGTAGTCCAAGCAGCTCAGGGAGGTGAAAGGTTGGGTGTGCTGATTTTGGAGGAGGAGGAGGAGGCTCACGGGCGGCTCCTGGACCCTTTTGGCGCCTTCTCCCAGCTGAGGGATGACGGTGTTCTGACACATCATCAGCCTCCTTTCGGCCACTTGGCCGATGTCTGAAGTCCTGCCGAAAATATCTAACTCGTCCTCAATGAACAGGCCCGAGTTGTACCCTAGTTTGCGGTTCATGATGGCGCTGAACCCACAAGTGCAGCGATATTGGTCCTCTTTCGATGAATCGGGGATGTAGAGCCCGACGTCGGCGCCCTTGATGTTCATATTGCAGGCGCATATGCAGCAGCTGTCGAAGTTGCTATCCTTGAAAATGTTCAGCACGGAGTCGGAGAGGATAAGCATGACGTAAAGGCTGTGGGCTTCCAGGATGGGCAGGACGGTGCCCGGTTCCACAGAATTGAGGGGCCGAGTGGTCGAAGGCGTGGAAGCTGGCGAGCCTTGGTCCGTGCTGTCGTATTTGACAGACCCTTGCCCGCTGGCTGTGCCCCCGCCTCTCGGAGTCCGTGGAGTCCTGGGTGTGCGTGGAGTTGGGACAGAGAAGCGAGGGGTGGCCGGGGATGGCAAGACCCCTGCCCCACTGTTACTGGCGGGCGCCGTGCTATTTAGCGTGACCGGAGTGCTCATTTGCGGAGTGTTCATTTGAAGGTAGTCTTGATCGGCCAGGCTTCCGACGCTGGGTATGTTGCTACAAGCAGAGAAAGAGAAGCGGTTATTTTCTTGCGAGCCCTATCTATTTCCACAGATAGGGCTCGCAACTTGGGCGTCCTCCTGGACTCGTGGGTGTCTTTAGAAGGGCATATGACGGCCGTGGCCGGGAGGAGTTTTTATCAGGTTCGCCTGATTCGCCAGTTGCGTCCCTTTCTGGATTGGGATTCGTTACACACGGTCACTCATGCCCTCATCACCTCACGCCTGGACTACTGTAATGCTCTCTACATGGGGCTCCCCTTGAGGAATACCCGGAGGCTCCAACTGGTCCAGAATGCGGCCGCGCGGGTGGTGATGGGAGCGACGTGGCACTCCCATGTGTCGCCACTCCTGCGCGAGCTGCACTGGCTCCCAGTGGTCTTCCGGGTGCGCTTCAAGGTTCTGGTTACTATCTTCAAAGCGCTCCATGGCTTAGGATCAGGGTATCTTCGGGACCGCCTTCTGCCACCAATAGCCTCTCACCGACCAGTCCGTTCCCATAGAGAGGGGCTCCTCAGGGTGCCGTCGGTCAAACAGTGCCGGCTGGCTGCCCCCAGGGGGAGAGCCTTCTCTGTGGGGGCACCTGCCATCTGGAACAAGCTCCCCCCCACCCCCGGAGATAAGGAGGATACAGAACCTACGTACCTTCCGCCGTGCCCTGAAAACGTTCCTATTCCATCAGGCTGGCCTGGCTTAAACCTCCCTTTATAATGGGTTTTATACTGGGTTTTTTAAACGTCTTTTATAATTGGTTTTTAATTTGCCTCAGCCTAAATTATTTAATTTATTTTAAATTTTTAACTTTTGTATGATATTGTATTTTAATCGGCTGTTCACCGCCCTGAGTCCCTTCGGGGAGTAGGGCAGTATACAAATTTGAATAAACTTAAACTTAAACTAGCGGTATTTCGAAGAAGATTCGTTAAAGCGCTGGCTTCGGAATGGAAAATGGCTTGGCGACGGGGAAGCAGTCAATCTGTTTCTTTCAGCATCGGCACCAGATGGGAACAACCCACTTACAGACAGAAGAGAATATTTGTAGCTCAGAGTTGAAATGTGGGGCCCTTGGTGCTCTCTGAGCTTGGTGGCTTTCTTGCAGACGTTTCATTACCAAACTAGATAACGTAATCGGTGCTAGAAGGGAGTGAGGCTTGTGGAGTAGAGGAGAAGTGGGGAAAAAGAGGAGGACAAAGGCAACAATAACTGGAGGGGGGGGGGTCCTTGGTCCTCTCCGAGTTTGGTGGTGAGGGTGGCGGAGGAAGAGAAGGAGGAGAAGGATTAAAGAGCCTGGATAGCTCAGCAGACTAAAGCCTGTTATTAACATCCAGCTGTCTGCAATTACATCAGTTTGAATCTCACCAGGCTCCAGGTTGACTCAGCCTTCCATCCTTTCTAAGGTAGGTCAATTGAGGACCCAGTTTGTGGGGGCAATAAGCTGCCTTTGTATAAATATACAAAAGTATGAAGGCTGTTGCTTAACGCATTGTAAGCTGCCCTGAGTCTCCGGAGAAGGGCGGCATCTAAATCAAATTTTTTTTAAAAAAAAGAAAGGAATCCTTGGTACTCTTTGAGCTTGGTTTTCTTGCAGGCGTTTCATCACCAAACTAGGTAACATCATCAGTGCACTTACACAGTTTGGCGGTGAAAGGTCTACAAGGAAACAGCCAAACTCGGAGAGCACCAAGGACCCTGCAGTTAGTTCTGTTTCAAATAAGGCTTGCCTATAAAACCAGAATTGTAAGGGAGTGGGGTTTGCAGGGAGGATGAGGACTGGAGGGAGTGGGGGGGGGGGGGTCTGTGGGGTTCTTGATGCTCTCTGAGCTTGGTTGTTTTCTTGGGAACGTTTCATGACTCAGCTGAGTAATATCATCAGTGCTGGAAGAGTGTGGGGTTTTCAGGGAGGAGGAGGAGGAGCTGTTTATTTATTTATTTATTAATTAGACTTATATACCGCCCTTCTCCTTACGGACTCAGGGCGATGAACAGCCGAGTAAAAAACCAATACATAAAAGTTAAAATGATTCTAAAACAAATATAAAATTTGGCTGAGAAATTTAAAAACAATAGATATTAAAATAGATCGAATCTGAAACTCTAAAAAATTTTAAAATTAGAAAGGATCAGGCAAGGCCGGCAAGTTGGAAGAGATGAGTCTTCAAAGCCCGACGAAAAGTCCAGAGGTCGGCAATCCTTCTCAGTTCTGGAGGGAGATCATTCCAGAGGGTGGGGGCCACCCAGAGTAGCTTAAATGAAATGGGTGGCTAAAACAAACCAAATAATTAATAAGAACAAGAACTCCGAATGCGAGCATGTTCCATAAAATGTGCTGCTTGTGGCAATTGTTCCTTTGAAGAAAAAGCAGAAACCTGCACATTTAGTCGTTCTAATTAAATAGAGAAAGGAAACAGAGAAGGGGTGGGTGGGTGGGGAGAGACCATTGTGCAGATTTGGAAAAAGTAAAACCGAAAAGACTTTTTGAGTCCCTTAAGGGAGCCAGGAAAAGATGACCTAGAAACTTTGATTAGCAATCAACTCCGTGGCTTTGCAGTAGCCGACGTTGCTCTAATTGGGATTACATCGGGAATAAAAGATTTTTATCCCAATAAATACCACCAATTAACCATCGGCTCAAGACTTTGGGAAATGGTTGTTGTTATTAAAAGAAAAAAAACAAAACAAAACACCGCAACAATTAAATTGCGGCCCAGACGCAGTCAAAGAGTCTAATTCTCTGAAGTCACCAGAGGACCTTGCGAAGGTGGGATTTGTAGGCAGAAGCCGTTTTTTTCTCAGAAATTAATTCAGGGCTGCCATACACAGCCTTACGCAGACGAAAGCCTTTAAATGATTCTAGGCGTTTAATAGTTTTAATTCTGGGTTTCCTACCCATCCCCCAAGCAGAGGTGGGCTTCAAAAAGTTTAGCAAGGGGTTCTCTGCCCAGTTGCTGGGTGGGTGTGGCCAGGATGGGCGTGGCCTAATCAGCCTCCTGCACCACAGCGGAGGGAGCGTTTTTGCCCTCCCCAGGCTCCGGAGGCCCTTCCCGAACTTCCAGTAAGCCCATTTTTCATCCTCCCTGAGCCTCGGTGCATGCCCTGTACTTACCTGCATCCAAAATAGGCTGCGTGGGGACTTCTGGGAGGGGAGGAGAAGGGTGGGTGCGTCAGCCAAGAGGGGGATTTGGGGGTTCTCTAAACTGCACAGAATCTTAGCTAGAGGTTCTCCCGAACCCCTGCGAATCCCCAGCAGTCCATCCCTGGTCATGGCCGATTCAAAACCGGGCCACGGAAGAGGTGGTCTGGCATGCACACACATGCACAGCTCCACTTACACAAGGGACAGCCCCGTTCCCCTCTCCCCACCCCCCAGCTGGACCGCCAAGCCATGAAGTTGGGGACCGCTGGTTTAGAAAAGGAAGAAGAGGGAGAGAGGAGAGGAGAGGAGGGAGAAGGAAAGGATAGGATAAGGATGATCTCTTGAGAAATAACCAAGCTGAGAAAGAGCTGCTGGTTAGAAAATACGTTTCCTTGTTGTACTTACTTGTAGCCATCCCGGATGAAAGCGGCTGCAGGGGGCAAAGGAAGTTGCTCGATTTTGGGAGGAATGGCCCACGAGGGCCGATAGACGCAGGCCTCGGGGACTTTCAGTGGGAGCAGGCACTGGCTGGGCAGCATCTTCAGTGGAGCAAACATGGAAGAACCCATAAAGGGCTGAAACATGGATACCTTGTGCACGAAGGAAAAATCCTGCAAAATCAAGGGAGGGGCAAGGTTGGTCATGGATGGATGGATGGATGGATGGAGCATTAAATAGACAAGGAAAGACAGACAGACAGACAGACAGACAGACAGACAGGAAAGACAGTGAGATAGAGATGTGATAGGAGAGATAGATAGAAGAGATGGACAGATGGAGAGAGAGAGAGATCAGACAGATAGGAGAGGCAGAAAGAGAGATGAGACAGGGAAGGGTAGATAGGAGAGATGGACAGATGGAGAGAAAGACAAAGAGAGATCAGAGAAAGGAGAGATGGGGAGACAGATAGAGAGAGAAAAGAGAGAGAGAGATCAGACAGGAGAGGTAGATAGAGAGATGGACACGAAGAGAGAGACAGAGAGAAAAGGAGAGATAAAAAGAGAAAGATGAGACAGACAGGAGAGAGGGAGAAATAGGAGAGATAGACAGAGAGACAGAAAGGGAGAGAGACAGAGAGACAAAGAGAGAGATGAGACACAGGAGAGATGGAGAGAAAGAGAGGTGAAATAGATGAAAAATAAAAGAGAGAGAGAAAGAGAGATCAATTAAAAACCCCAATTTCATATCTAGCTTCCTCTGGTTTTAATGAAGCATAATAAAACAACATGAAAATGACATCATTGCATGATAAGAGGCCTCCCTCTTCCCCTCCCTTTCTAACAGCAGCAGTTGGGATTTTTTTTTTCCCAGATGGAATGAGCAAATATGTATCATTTGGGCATATAATCACTGTATGTTTTCAAGGAAAGAGATTTGTCTTGTCAACATCCAGAGACGTGAGAAACTGAGGCTCGGGTTGCAAATGGGAGGCGGTGAATAAAATCAACAGCGGGAGAAATTAAGAGAGGATGTAAAAAGGAGGGTGGTTGGTTTTTTTTTCTTTCTTTCTTCCCGCATTGGTACAATTATCCAGGTTTTTCCCTGCTTGTTGATTGTGGTTATATCTTTAAAAAATTGCACACCTTGGAAAAGGAATCCACTGCATGTATAAGAAGGGATGTCTATTCTCAGGGAGTCACGAAGATCTGTCCTTGTTACATCTGCAGCCAAGCAGAACATTTGGGGAGTAACCTACATTTAACACTGCAGCTAGACTAAACATTCATCACTACGTAACTGCAGATATGGTTAAGGGAGGCTGTTTATTTGTATTAACTACCCGGAGGTATGAGACAGCTTGAGGACTAAAGAATTCACAACGGACGTAGAGCCAGATGGATTTATCTGGCGCATGTTCCTGAATATAGAGCAGCCTTTTCACACTTTATATAAAGAGCCGTGGTGGAGCAGCGGTTAGAATGCAGCACTGCAGGCTACTTCTTGCTGACTTGACTGCAGTTCGGCAGTTCGATTCTCCCCGGTTCCAGGTTGACTCAGCCTTCCGTCCTTCCAGGGTAAAATGAGGACCCAGATTGGTGGGGGGCAATAGGTTAACTCTGTAAACCGCTTAGAGAGGGCTGTAAAAGCACTGGGAAGCCGAATATAAGCCTGAGTGTTAGTCCTAAGAGGGAGGGAGGGAGGGAGGGAGGGAGGGAGGGAGGGAGGGAGGAAGGAAGGAAGGAAGGAAGGAAGGAAGGAAGGAAGGAAGGAAGGAAGGAAGGAAGGAAGGAAATATAAGTCTGGGTGTTAATCCTAAAAAGGAGGGAGGGAGGGAGGGAGGGAGGGAAGGAAGGAAGGAAGGAAGGAAGGAAGGAAGGAAGGAAGGAAGGAAGAGCAGTGGTGAGAATAGTATTTCAGGCTAATTCTGCCAACTGCCAGGAGTTCAATCCTGATGGGCTCAAGGTTGACTCAGCTTTCCATCCTTCTGAGATCTGAGGACCCAGATTGTTGGGGAGGCAAGAGGCTGACTCTGTAAAACCGCTTAGAGAGGGCTGTAAAACACCATGAAGCAGTATATAAGTCTAAGAGATATTGCTATATATAGCTGGATTCGCATATTGCATTAGAAAGAGTGCAGAGAAAAGCAACCAAGATGATGAGGGGACTGGAGGATGAAACATAGGAAGAACAGTTGCAGGAACTGGGCATGGCTAGTCTAGTGAAGAGAAGGACCAGGGGAGACAGGAGAGCAGACTTCCAATATTTGAGGGGCTGCCACAGAAAGGAGGAAGGGGGCCAAGCTATTCTCCAAAGCACCCGAAGGCCAGACAAGGAATAAGGGATGGAAACTGATCATGGAGAGATTCAACCTGGAAACAAGGAGAAATTTTCTGACTGTGAGAACAATCAACCGATGGAACAGAAGTTGCCTTCAGAAGTTGTGGAGCTTCATCACTGGAGGCTTTCAAGAAGAGACTGGACTGCCATTTGTCGGAAATGGGGTAGGGTCTCCTGCTTGGGTGGGAGGTTGGATTAGATGACCTAGAACCGTGATGGCAGGCCGAGCCATATCTGTGGACACGTGAGTGTTGACCTAACTCAGCTCCAGCATGCATTTGTGCGCCAGCCAGCTGGTTTTCGAGCCTTCCGAAAGTTCATTAAACTAGACATACCTAATTCCTGCCATCGTTCTTCGTATTTTAGCCTCCAGTCCCCCAATCATCTTTGTTGCTCTTCCCTGCACTCCTTCTAAAGCCTCAACATCTCCTTTTATATTGTGGGGACCAAAACTGGATCTATTTTCCAAAGGTGGTTTTACCAAAGCATTATAAAGTGCTATTAGCGCTTCACGTGATCTTGACTTGATCTGTTTTACCTTGACTTCTTCCGGCTTCGGACTGCCCAAACCATCTTCCACTTCCATTTTAAACTCGGTGAGTTGAGTCGCAACCATGTTGACCACCGGGCTTTCCATCATCCCCAGCGTGGTGACGGTCTCTGAGCTGATGCCATCTTTGTAGCTCATGACAGGTGAAAAAGCCGGGTGCTGCTCCAAGGAAGGTGGGGTGGGGAACATTCGCTGCAGGTCTGCAACAGCTGGGAAACACAACTCGAGCATTAAAAAGATTGTGAAGCCACGCAGAAAACAAACCGAAGGGCAAAACTTCAGAGCCTCAGATAGCTCAACATTATTAACATTCAGCTGTCTGCAACTATTTCAAGCTCGAGGCTCAAGGTTGACTCAGCCTTCCATCCTTTCTAAGGTAGAAGGAACTCCTAGGAAGGAGGAACTCCTGCTCGAGCAAGGGGTTGGACTAGAACAAGGGTCTGCAACCTTAAACACTCAAAGGAGGCATTGGACCCGTTTCCCACAGAAAAAAAACCACCGGGAGCCACAAAACCCTTCCCGTGTCTGACTATTTCTTGAGCAGCCACAAAACTAGCATAGGTAGTTGAATGAAATGTTCTGTTTTCTTCTGAAACTTTTTTCTTCTCTTGGATTTATCCATGGTTGGCCTACCGGGGATTGAAAAGATCAATAAACTGCGTGCTGGCGGATGTTGAATATTGGCGGTTGTGACGCATATTTTGAGTGACAGGGAGCCGCAGCAGAGGGGTGAAAGAGCCACATGCGGCTCCAGAGACGCAGGTTGCTGACCCCTGGATTAGAAGATCTCCAAGATCTCTTCCTTCAGCCCACCGTTTTATGTTCTGTGTTCTAACTTTTTTCTGAGAGTGAGAACCATTATTCAGCGGAATGGTTTGCCTCCAGAAGTTGTGGGCCTCTTCATCACTGGAGGTTTTCCAGAAGAGACTGGACAACCATTTGTCTGGAATCTTATAGCATCTCCTCCTCGAGTGGGGAGATTGGACTAGAAGACCTCCAAGGTCCCTTTTAACCCTGTTATTCTGTAATGATGTACATAAGGGGAATTTTAAATGTCTCGTGCGAGTGTCTTTCAGCTTTACTTCAAATTCCTCATGGAACACTAAGGAGCGGCAAATTGAAAATTGATGGGTCTAATCCCTCCGTCTTGATAGATTTAATGAAGGTACAAATTACAGCCTGTGTTAGAAAGCATTGGCTTCTGTTGCCCTCAAATCAACTTCACCCCACTACTTTTAAAAGTGACAGCTTTTTAAATGAATACATTCTCAAATTAAAACAATCGCATTTCCTTCTGGCCTGAACGCTATTATCCGTGGTAATGATGCTATCCCGCATCAGCTGATGAGCCAACGACCTTTGGGAATAATGATATTGAAAAGATGCTGCCCGTGTCAAGATATAGCTTTTATTATGGCTGCATTGTAGGATTTAAAAAAAAAAATAATAATTTTGTCCCCTGATTGGGATCAAGCACCTTCTTGAATTTCCCTTAATGGTGTGTCATTATCGCTTTGCTTTGGGACTCCAAAGGGTGGGTTTATTTATATCAATCGATCAATCAATATATAAATACAGGATCTGATCAATTACTGAAAATAAAGTGGCTTGATTTTATCATACCGGTGTCCATAGATTGTAGCATCTGTTTATGCAAAACTGGATCACCTCAGTTGCCAATCAATATTAATTCTTCCAATAGACCAGGGATGGCGAACCTTTTTGGCATCGAGTGCCCAAATCAGAACATGTGTGCGTATGTATGCACCAAAGCATGGTAAACCAGAAGACCAGCTCGCCGGCTCACGCATGCCTGTTTTTTGGCCGTTCTTAGGCTGGGTTTTTTGGGCCAGAAAAGGCCCCAAAAACAGGATGAAAATGGGCTAAAACTGTCAGAAAATGCCCAGAAAATGGCCTGTTTGGGGGGCATTTTTCAGGTCATTTTTTGGCACTCCAGAGCCCATAAAAACCAGTGGGCCAGCTCACATATGCCTGTTTTTTAGCCATTTTCAGACTGTTTTTCGGGCCAAAAAAGGCCCCAAAAATGGGCTGAAAATGGGCTAAAATGGCCAAAAAACAGCCAGAAAATGGCCTGTTTTGGGGGCATTTTTCAGGCCGTTTTTCAGCACTCCAGCGCCTGCAAAGACCCGCTGGCCAGCTCACACATCTGGATTTTGGCCATTTTTCAGGCTACTTTTGGGCCAAAAAAGGCCCCCAAAACCGGCTGAAAATGGGCTAAAACGGCCAGAAAATGGCCTGGTTTTAGGGTGTTTTTCAGGCCGTTTTCCGGCGCCCCAGCACCCCTGAAGACCAGCTGGCCAGCATGCACATGTATGCCAAAAACTAGAAGAGCAGCTGGCGATGGTGTGCATGCCCATCTCTGGCACACCTCTGGCACAAGAGGGTGCTGCGTGCTACTTCTGGCACATGTTTGCCATCACAGAAATAGACCCATCCGTGTCCTTTTACAAAGGAATATTTCACAAACAAAGTTTTGAACGAAAGGAGGAAAACTGTTTGATTTCAGTCTGGGAAAGAAAGAGCATATACTTTATCTGGAACAATGCTGGAATTACTTACTCGGGGGATAAGGAACGGCTGTCCTTGCATCCTTGCTTAGATGCCGCTCTTCAGCTCCCACCGGTGGCAATTTTGATGATCGGAGTGGAGGGGAGACAGCCTAGGGTTGCAATTAAAACATATGCATATATTACAAAGCAAATTTTTCCCCCTTTTAATGACTCTGTTATCCCTTGCATCGGGATGGAGTCAGGCCGACTGAATGGAGCTGAGTGTTTACTGGCCAGATGCCCTTCCTGACGCCTATGCAGTGTTCACAGCACACAATTACTCATGGAGCCCAGAGAGAGAAATTGTAAGCCACAATTCACTTTTCTTATTTAGACACTGATTTGTTTATTACTTTGATGATAGTTCAGCCTTTCCTTGAGGAATGTCAAATAATACATGCAGCGTTCATATCTTTAGTTCCCACCTTCACAAAATTTTACCCTTTAAAGTAGGCTGGGCTAAAAGATGGCGACTTGACCAAAACCCAGCCAATGAACAGCTGTCTAGAAATGAATCTGAATTTGAGATTATCTGGTCTGCATCCAATGCTTTATCCACTTACATATTACATTCCCTAAAGCAAATAACCTTGAATTTTGTGTTCAATCTAAGAATGAACATTATTTTTTGGAGATAAAAATCAACCCTGGAAAAATGTTTCATGTGACAGGTAATCCTTGGTTAATGACAGTCCTCATTCAGCGACTGCTCAAATTTATGATGGTGCTGAAAAAGTAGATTTATGATTGACTCTCAAGCTTACAGCAATTATAAAGTCCTCATGGTATGTGGTTGTGATTCGGGCAGTGAGCAGCTGCTGCACATCGTGAAAATAATGGCCACATGCAACCTTCTTAGCCAATCTCTGGAAAGTAAAGTCAACAGGGAAGCTAGAAGGAACTTGCAAGCCATGGTCATGCAATGTCATACTTAACAACCACGATTCGTTTAACGGCTTTAGCAGAACTGACATTGTAAGGTAGTCCCGATCACAGGATATTTCACCAATGACTGTGCTGTTTAGGGACAGAGTTGCTGGTCCCAGTTGCGGTTGTTAAGGGAGGACTGCCTGTATTTAATACTTATGAAATGTCAAAGGAATTTGGAAATAAAACTTAACGTATCAACTGAAAAAAAAAAAGATTAAAATTCTGGTTTTATAGGCAACGTTATTTGAAACAGAACTAACTGCAGTTCAACCCTGAGCTAAAAATATTCTCTTTTGTCAAAACTAATTTCATATTCTGCAACCTCATTCAAGGTCAAAAGGACACTGTCCCAAGGATCAACCTCAGTTCATCACAAACTTACACCAGGCTCATCTTCATCTGAATTATCGAAGAGATTATCCAAATCATGAAGAGAAGGGGCCAAGTCAGTAACTTGTGTTAAGCTACCAGAACCAGCTCGGCCAGCCGAATTATCTTGCCGCGTATCTGGGAAAAGAAGAACATCAAGAAGTGAGAAAGCACAACAGACATTTAACGACGTCCCCAAATTTGTCCTTAAAAATGCCTAATTAGAGACTCAGCAAAAAAGTAATGCCCAGGGGAAAATATTCAAAAACTGGACGTTAGCACTGTCCCAACTTTTCTTCTTTTCGCGTATTGTGAAAGGATGGATGACTCGTGATTGGCTGTTGACAATTCACCTACAGCATACCTGTCTTAGGTGCAGAACTGAAGATGGACATTGCATCTTTCCCATCTGGCATGGTGGTTGAATGGCCTCCTGAAGTTAGCTCTTTAGCTGCAGTTCCGTCTTCTGGCTGCAATCACAAAGAATTTAACCAACTGTTATTGAGGTAAATACTGTGAAAATCCAAATGAGAAGGAAGAGATCTTGAATTATTTTACCACATTATCTCTCTCTCTCTCTCTCTCTCTGCACATATCTACATATGTGTCTATGTATCTCTCTATCTATCCCTCTATCTACTTATCTATATCTATCTATTATACACATCTATCTATCTATCTATCATCCCTCCCCCCACTCGATCTACTTATCTATACTGAACTACATATCTCTCTCTCTCTCTCTCTCTCTCTCTCTCTAATCTATCTACCTACCTACCTACCTATCATGCATCCATCCACTCTCCATCCATCCATCCATGCATCCATCCATGTATCTATCTAATCTACCTACCTACCATCCATCCATCCATGCATCCTCCCACCCACCCTCCATCCATCCATCCATCCATCCATCCATCCATCCATCTGTCATCTTTCTCTGAGACACTTTACTAAGTGATATGAAGACCTAAACAATTGATTTATAGACCCGGTGGCTGCATTTTGAACCTGGTTGCTTTTCCTGATGCTTAACACAGGTGTCCTGTGTTAGAATATAACTCTACATTATGTAAATTCTATGGCCGTGTTAAGCACGCTGTGTAAACTCAAGTGTGAAGTCTGACGTAGGATGAAATCAAGTTGAGGGGATACGCAAAGCCATGAACCACTCTACAAAGGTTTATGCCTCTACTTCGACGGGTACCTTATTCTTCTTCAGAGATTCTCTGTCAGTCCCAAGTTTGCATTTTTTAGTGCCTGTGAAGCTGTATTTGATGTCCCCATCCTGAAACGTGTATGGATCAGTGGCATCTCCCAAGCATTCGCCAGACTGAGGAATTAGCAGTGAGGGGTCCAAATAATTCACTGCTTGAACAGGTAGGGTCTCCTCCATGATTTTAAATCTTTTATTAGGCTGTGCTAAGAACCTACAGTAGAGGAAAAAGAAGCACATGATAATATATTATTTTTTTTAGATAGATAGATAGATAGATAGATAGATGATAGATAGATAGATAGATAGATCGATTAGTCCTGGAATTTCATTGTGACACTAACATGTCAATAATCCCCCTTCTGGTTGGTTGAAGAATGAAAGAAAAATATATATCTAACTTCTGCGGCTGTTAAAAATATCCTCCCCAAATAAATGGGGCCGACAAACTTTTTCAACCTCAGCATCAATACAACTTGCTTGTTGATGGCTAAGGGGAAAGACATGTTCATATCTAAACAGCCATCATTCTCTCCCCCATAACTAGAATAGAATACAATTCTTTATTGGCCAAGTGTGATTAGACACCCAAGGAATTTGTCTTTGGTGCATAAGCTCTCAGTGTACATAAAAGACAAGATACATTTGTCAAGAATCATAAGGTACAACACTTAATGATAGTCATAGGGAAACAGTCAATATAAATCTTAAGGATACCAGCAACAAGGTTACAGTCATAAGTGGGAGGAGATGGGTGATAGGAACAATGAGAAGATTAATAGTAATGCTTTCTTAGTAACTAGTTTGACAGTGCTGAGGGAATTATTTGTTTAGCAGAGTGGACGGTATTTGGGAAAAAGCTGTTCTGGTGTTACATGTGCAGTGCTATGTAGCTTTATTTTGAGGGTAGGAGTTGAAACAGTTGATGTCCAGGATGCGAGGGGTCTGTAGATATTTTCACAGCCCTCTTTTTGACTCGTGCAGTAGACAGGTCCTCCATGGAAGGCAGGTTGGTAGCCATTGTTTTTTCTGCCATTCTAATGATCCTCTGAAGTCTCTGTCTGTCTTATTGGGTTGCAGAGCCAAACCAGACAGTTATGGAGGTGCAGATGACAGACTCAATAATTCCTTTTGTAGAACTGGATCAGCAGCTCTTTGGGCAGTTTGAGCTTTCTGTTGTTGGCGCAGAAAGAACATTCTTTGTTGTGTTTTTTTTGATGACGTTTTTGAGGTTGGGTGTCCATTTTAGGTCTTGAGATAAGGTAGAACCTAGACATTTGGAGGTCTCTACTGCTGTAACTGTGTTGTCCAGTATTGTAAGAGGTGGTAGTATGGGAGGGTTTCTCCTAAAGTCTAGCACTTAGATTCCTTCTGTTCCGGGTCCAAATCACTCTGGCCTATAAGCCACATTCCTGGTGGTCTGGACCACGTCTAAGTGTTCCATTCCTTCCTCTTTGCAGCTTCAAGACTCATGCACAGAAAGCTCCTGACTCAAGAGGTCTCTCACCATGTCCTGTCTTTGGTTTTAATTATCTAGTTCATTTATTTATATCCCACCTTTATTATTTTCACAAATAATTCAAGGAGGTGAGCCTATCTTCCTCCTCCTATGGTCCCACACAAGAACAACCCTGTGAGGTGGGTTGGGTTGAGAGGGAGTAGCCCAAAGTCCTCCAAGCTGGCTTTCATGGCTAAGGCAGGACTAGAACTCACCTATCTCCTAGTGATTGGTCCAAAGTTCATCTAGATGGCTTTCATGGTTAAGTCAGGACTAGAATTCACCATCTCCTAGTGGTTGGCCCAAAGTCATCTAGCCGGCTTTCATGGTTAAGTCAGGACTAGTACTCACCATCTCCTAGTGATTGGCCCAAAGTTCATCTAGTTAGCTTTCATGGTTAAGACAGGACTAGTACTCACCATCTCCTAGTGATTGGCCCAAAGTTAGCCAGCTGGCTTTCATGGCTAAGGTGGGACTAGAATTCACCATCTCCTAGTGATTGGTCTAAAGTTCATCTAGCTGGCTTTCATGCTTAAAACAGGACTAGAATTCACCATCTTCTAGTGATTGGCCCGAAGTCAGCCAGCTGGCTTTCATGGCTAACTAAGCTGGGACTAGAACTCCCCATCTCCTGGTGATTGGTCCAAAGCCATCCAGCCGGCTATCATGGCTAAAGAGGTACTAGAACTCACGGTCTCCCCTATTGTCTTAACCACCAGACCAAACTGTCTCTCATACTTTCATATCCTAACCTAAACTCTTCATGCTAGTTCCATGTTGTCCAACTTTTCTTGCTGTGGAACTGGGTAGCCCTGTCTCAGCAACTCTCTGTCTCTCTCTCTTTTGAACAATGCACATATCTTACTTCACTGCTTTTCTTCCAGTGATCCTCCTCTGTAAGCTTGTGGAATCTTCTCAATTTAAAAAACAGAAAAGGGGGATTCCCAGAATTTAACTTTTACAGCTACTAATGTATTATTTGTTTCAATCTCCTGTCCTCCGGGACATCAATTTGAAGCAACCCTCTTTTTTTGAGAATCTACACAATCGTGTTTAATCCCAGGTTTTGTTCTGACCTAGGCTTCCCCAGCAGCACGAAGCCAAGTCCTTGTCCCAACAAAAAAACCTTTTATTTAATTGACAGTGAATTCCTCTCCAGCAAAGTTTTCCTTTCCCACAGTCTTTTAAGATAGTTCACAATTACTGACCTTGATCAGGCTTGGAGAGTGGCCAGGCCGATATCTTTCAGATGTAGCACTACTTAGCAAGAATGCAAGAATGAACTAATTGTCTCCTGCAAACTCCACTCCCCTTTCATTCCTCTTTTATTCCCTCTGGGAAGGGCCATTCATCGTCCACCTGTAGCTTTACTCCTGAGTCGACCCTTGTTCTTTAGCTGTTCCCTTCGTCTGGCAACTCTGCGCATGCGCACACTCGGAACAGGCTCCAGCTGGTCCTCTGCCTCACTGATGTCCGACTCCGAAGGCAGCTGATAACTGTCAGACGGCCCTGGCCCCCTCTCTGCCTCCGACTCAGAGCCCTCATCCGAGCCTTCCCCAGACTCCAGGACTGGTCCATGTTCCTCCCCAACCTCCTCACTGTCCGAATCTGCTGCCAGCTCTGCTGGCCGGGGCCACAACAGGTTTATGGTTTTCAAATGGTCTAACATTTACAGGGTTTCCTCTGTGCGAGACTCAAAAGGAATCCCTTTCCTGTATTGAGAAGTCTCAGAACACCATTCCGTAGAAATAATATCTGAATAACTGCAGGAGAACTGCGCTGTTATTCTGAGATAATTTGAGGATGCACGTTGCTGGCTCTAATTTGCAGTATTCTTGAAGCCTGACATCAATATTTTAGGCCTTAGCTGGTTATTATTATGGATAATGTGCTGTATAAAATCTGCCCTGTGGTTTTTCTTTTCTTTTCCTTTTTTCCCCTTCCCCACTAAACTGTAATAATACAATTACGCGATGCGATATTTAGCATGTTCTAACTCACCACAAAGGGGAAAAATGAATGGGGAAGCGCCTAATATATTCTCGTGTCAGCCTGCTTTATCATTATGATTTCTGAAGAAATGCAGAGGAGGAAGTCTTCTCAAAGTGAGCGGGAATCTCTTAGTCCAACGTGAGAAGAACGAACGAACACCGTTTTCCAACGTTTCTGCTTTAAACATTCGTTGGTGTCCTTCGGTATTCTGACAGGTCATCTTAAAAAAACCTCACGGGGGTAACACATCTTTCTGTGGTCGCAGGAACCGTACCACATGCCCTCCTAAAAGAATTGCTCTTGTGGGTGATGGAGAACGCAGGCGCATGGAGGCTAGCACCCCATGTTGTTGTATTTCCACACGGCCATCGGCTGTTTACATCGATGGCTTGAAAATTAGCCTTCCCATAATTGTCTATGACAATTTGCCATGGCACCAACTCGCTGTAACCAACTCACCAGAGCCAACTCGACGCAAGACAATTCGCTGTGAGGTATGAGGAATACTGTTATCAAAGAAATGGTGGGATAGAATCATGAAGCCACGGTGGCGCAGTGGTAAGAGGGCAGTCCTGTAGGCGACTTCTGCTGGCTGCCTGCAATTTGGCAGATTGAATCTCACCAGGCTCAAGGTTGACTCAGCCTTCCGTCCTTCCGAGGTGGGTAAAATGAGGACCCAGATTGTTGAGGAAAAGAGGCTGACTCTTCCTTTTCTCCTTTCTTCCTTCCTTTCCTCCCTTCCCTTCCTTCCCTGCCTCCTTCCTTCCTTCCTTCCTTCTTTCCTTCCCTTTCTTCCTGTGCAGTAGTTAGAAAGGAGTATTTTTTTTAAAAAAATTGATTTATATGCCGCCCTTCTCCGGAGACTCAGGGCGGCTTACAATGCATTAAGCAACAGCCTTCATACTTTTGTATATTTTTACAAAGTCAGCTTATTGCCCCCATAACTGGGCCCTCAATTTACCTACCTTAGAAAGGATGGAAGGCTGAGTCAACCTTGAGCCTGGAGATTCGAACTTACTAATTGCAGACAGCTGGAGTTAAATTACACTGCATTTGTCCGCTGAGCTATTCCAGGCTCTAGTATTGCAAGCTAACTCTGCCAACTGCCAGAAGTTTGATCCTGACCAGCTCAAGGTTGACTCAGCCTTCCATCCTTCCAAGCTGGGTAAAATGAGGACCTAGATTGTTGGAGGGCAAAAGGCTGACTCTGTAAAGCGCTGAGAGAGGGCTGGGAAGCACTGTAGAGCGGCATATAAATCTAAGGGCTATTAAAGAAAGGATTTTGAACAACTCAATTGAACTGTTAAATTGTCCTACGGTAGGAGTTGTCCTACCGAGAGTTGGCTGTGGTGAGTTGTCCCACAGCAAGTTGGCCATGGCGCATTGGCCGCAGTGAGTTGGCTCGGGCAAACCGTCCCATCCCATCCCATCCCATCCCGACATGCTGGAAGGAAAACAAGACTTGCTCTTACCTTTTCAGCGGACTGTTTTCTGATGCCCCGTCCATCTTGAGGTCGTGGATCTCACACTGGAGTTCCGGAGGCCTGAATTCTAGATTGCTGGGGAGAGGAAGAGAATATCCCTGCCATTTGTTGGAGGACTCCTGGTTGTGTACGACCCCGCAGTACAAAGCTGTCTCGCTGACCTCGGCCATCAGGGGCAACCTTTGACCCACGAGGACGGCCCGATCCTCCGCGCTGGCCATGGGCTGAAGTTCTAATCCATTGCTGTAGAGGGTTGGGTTGCCAGGATCGGACGACGGATCCAAAGCGTCGGATTCCTGTCCCCTGGGCTGGGGGCTGAGGGTCGGAGGCAGAGGAGATATGGGGGAACGGGGAGAATCCATAGGATTCGAATTGGCTGGCTTGCTCGGATGTCGGGGAGGCAGGGACAGCTGCTTCTCGTACTTCCTATTACTCGCAGCTTCTAAGGAAGGTTCCACTCCGGCCAAGACCAGCTTTTGTCCCGAAGGGTCCTGCTCCAGGCACAGGTCTTCGGTGACCGAGGGACGATGATGAAATGGCAGCAACGACCTCTTCTGAACTTTCTCTGATTTCTCCTGCCTCTCGGTGGCTTTGTGCTTAGAGGCAGGAGGGGGTAAAGTGGAAGAGGAGGAGGTTCCCCCTCCGAACCCCGGCTGCGATATCGTGGGCGGACGACTGGAGCCGACAGCACAGCGTTGCTTCAGGAGTTTGTGCCTGGGGGAAAAAAAAAGAAAAAAGAAAATGTTTCAAGAAGTTCAATCAAAATGCAGGTAACAGTGATAAGCCATCATTAGGAATATGTGTATGTATGTATGTATGTAGGTAGGTAGGTAGGTCTTTGGTTATTCGGGTCTTCTCCTGCGTAAAATTGGAAGTGTCTTGGCAACGTTTCGACGAAGTCTCATTCGTCATCTTCAGGCTGGTGTTTTCGGCTTCGTGCTTCTAGGAGCAATGTGAGATCGCAGCTGTTTCTTCCTTTTAACTGCTAGTGGGGGTGTGAACTGATTGGGTGAGAGCTTGGCTGTGTTCTGATTGGGTGGAGGTGTGTTCTGATTGGTTGGGGGCTTGGCTGTGCTCAGATTGGATGGGGGTTGGCTGTGCTCTGATTGGCTGGGGGTGTGTTCTGTTTGGGTGGGGGCTTGGTTGCGTTGCTGTTGTTTGGCTTGTATGTATGTATGTATATATGTATATAGACAGGAAGGAAGGAAGGAAGGAAGGAAGGAAGGAAGGAAGGAAGGAAGGAAGGAAGGTAGATAGATACACACACACACACACACACACACGACAGGAACCAGAAATAACTCACAGGAGCAGCTGAAGGCAACTCCTAGAGAGGTAGGAAATGCATCTCAGAAAAAGCTGCCTACACAGCGGATATAACCACTGTAACATCTTCCCTCCTTTTCATATTACATAAACAACATTGTAAGCATTGTAAAACATTGTAAAAGTTCCGATGAAAACAACTGTAACATTTTCCCCTTTCATATTAACACAAACTAACACATATTAGAAATATTATAAAGCATTAGAAACATTATAAAACATTGTAAAAGTTCCAATGAAAACAACTGTAACATCTTCCCCTTTTCATATTAACACAAACTAACACATATTAGAAACATTATACTGGTCTCCAAATGGCTTCCAAATGGAGGCGTGGGTTCGGATCCCACTGCTAACACCATGTTTCAAGAAGTTTAATCAAAATGCCGTTAACAGTGATAAACCATCATTAGGAGTATAGCAGCTGAAGGCAACTCCTAGAGAGGCAGGAAATGCATCTCAGAATAAAGCTGCCTACACAGCAGACATAACCACCGTAACAGAAAACTTGAAAGAATTGACCAAATGGGGCTCTTTGAAGATGGGTGGATTTCAACTCCCAGAATTGGGAGATGCCCCATGGCTGGCTGGGGAATTCTGGGAATTCACTGTCGGCTTTCTTGGCTAAGGTGGAACTAGAACTCACCGTCTCCTGGTGATAGGCCCAAAGTCAGCCAGACAGCTTTCCTGCCTAACTAAGGTGGAACTAGAACTCACCGTCTCCTGGTGATAGGCCCAAAGTCAGGCAGACAGCTTCCATGCCTAACTAAGGTGGGACGAGAACTCACCGTCTCCTGGTGATAGGCCCAAAGTCAGGCAGACAGCTTTCCTGCCTAACTAAGGTGGAACTAGAACTCCCCGTCTCCTGGTGATAGGCCCAAAGTCAGGCAGACAGCTTTCCTGCCTAACTAAGGTGGAACTAGAACTCCCCGTCTCCTGGTGATAGGCCCAAAGTCAGCCAGACAGCTTTCATGCCTAACTAAGGTGGAACTAGAACTCACCGTCTCCTGGTGATAGGCCCAAAGTCAGCCAGACAGCTTTCATGCCTAACTAAGGTGGAACTAGAACTCACCGTCTCCTGGTGATAGGCCCAAAGTCAGGCAGACAGCTTCCATGCCTAACCAAGGTGGGACGAGAACTCACCGTCTCCTGGTGATAGGCCAGCACTATATCAAACTCACATACGTAACCCTATTTTCTTCTATGTGAATGGTCTTGAGAGTCTCCTCCCTTCTACTGACCTGGAACAAGAGCAAGGGACTCTTTGGGCTGGATCCACAAAATCCCAAGAAACACAGCTGACGGGGGCATCTTCCTCCATATTGGTAGCGGGAACGGGATTCCTTCTGGTAGGAATTAAAACAGATATAACTATGTCAGCAAGCCAGGAAGCCTTAATTTATGAGCACAGAAGCTCAAGGAGTAAGTGGGAATGAATGAATAAATGAATGAATTACCAATGCTTCCCAGGCTAAATGAAGCTATTTTTAATCAGCTTTGAAAATTTTCTTTGCTTAAATCAGATATTATGTGAACAGAGTGCCACACTTTTGCAAAATATACATTTTACAAGCCGGGCTAAAAGGGAATTTTGTTTCCTGTACACTCAGTAGTACCGTTGGCACCCAGTTTATCTTTATGCGCAGCCACATCTGAAGCTTTTTTCGCATACCTGCGTATTATTACTAAATGAGATTTACAGTTTGTACTTTCTGCTCCTATCTTCAGAGGCACCACTAGCAATACCAACAAACATACTTCATACTTACGAGACCGTCTTTTGCCACCCATAGCCTCCCACCGACCAGTTCGTTCTCACAGGGAGGGACTACTCAGGGTACCGTCAGTCAAATTCTGCCGACTGGCGACTCCCAGGGGGAGGGCCTTCTCTGTAAGGGCTCCAACCCTTTGGAATGAACTGCCCCCTGATATACGAAACATCCCTAATTTCCGGGCTTTCCGCTGTGTCCTCAAGACCCTGATGTTCAATCAGGCGGGGCTAAGCACGTTAACTGGGAATGATTAGAATATTATCTAATTCTGGGTTTTATTTAATTTGGGCTAAACTATGTTATAATTTTAATTATCAATTTTATGATGTTTATGAATCTTTTATTTTTTTCTTGACTGTACACCGCCTTGAGTCCTGTGGGAGAAAGGCGGTATAGAAATATAATAAATAAGTAAATAAACAAATAAATAAATAAGTATGTATATATGTATGCATGTATGTATGTATTTGTGCGCATCAGAGATATAACCAAGGCACAAATCATCAAAGAACAGCAGAGCAAGGTTTAGCAAAATTAAAACGTATAGGTGAATGCCACAGGGAAGAATAATCTGAATAACAGAGCTGGAAGGAATCTTGGAGGTCTTCTACACATCTGAGCTGAACCAACTTGACCGGTGGTCTCTGAGAAGACGCATAATAATTGCAATTTCGTTATTCTATGTAGGACTCAGAATTCCTTTTAAGGAACTCGGGATGTTGCAACTCAGATTAAAACCACAAAGACCCAAATATGTCCCTTACTCTTCTTCTCCTAAATGGGCTTGATATAGGACAGGAGTCAGCAACCTGTGGCTCTGAAGCCGCATGTGGCTCTTTCATCCCTCTGCTGCGGCTCCCTATCGCCGGTCGGCTCCACAATTGATAGGACTTTCGATTAGGACAGGTAGAGAAAAAAGGACACCGCGCTAGGAAGAGACTCTATGGTGGGGGAACCGGACTTCCGGTCAGCTCCAGAATTGAATAGGGGGCTTCCGGTTAGGATCTTGGTGGCTCTTTGAGTGTTTAAGGTTGCCGACCCCTGATTTACGAGGACAGGCAGAGCCAAGGGAAGGAGTCAAGGAAGGAATCAGCCCAGATTCCTTACATTCCCACAAATGGTTTACGTTCAACCCCTCTTGAATTTCATTACCTAGTACCAGTTAGTGTTAATTGACTAGATGGCTGTGTACAGGCATGAATCAACTTGACTAGAATCTAATTGAGTAGTCCTGATTCTTTGCATCTGACACTTTGGTGGGGCTCACAATAAACTCATAAAGATTAGGGCCAGCAGTTCTTCAACACGATTCCCCAAATTAGTCATTCAGTTTGACATACAAAGTATTCACGCATTTACTCTCTCTCTCTCTCTCTCTCTTATATACACACACACACACACACACACACACACACGTGTCCATAGAGAGACAGGTTATTAAAATGAGCAGCTGTAGAAGTTTGTCACAAAAGAGTCCAGGAAAACCCAGTGTTCCTACTTGGACTGTGTCCTATTGAGGATGCATTCTTTCCAAACTCGGTGGACCATACAGTTCTGAAATTTGGGCGGGATCTTCCCCGATTTTTTGGGACTCTGCATAGTGACCATTCCATCTGGTGCAGCTGAATGATTGACGATGGTTGGAATGCCTCCACTGTCACCTGCAAGAAACAGCAGATTTTTATTTTTATTTTTTTTTTGAGAATTTTATTCAGTTTGTTTGTTCGTTAGATTTGTTTGCCCCCGGATTTTGCCTAGACGTGACTCTGGGTTGGCTGGCAAACGTTAAAAGCCAATAAAACATTGAAGCAATAAATATTCATAATAATGGTAGTAATTTACAATGAAAATGATGGGAGAGGAAGGGTGCAAGATGCAACAAGATTTCAATAAGCAGGGCTAGCATAAACATCTAAATTCTATGCCAAGGTCTTAGTAGATACACCAAGTTGACTCAATTTATTATTTACTGTTTATTATTTATATATGTGTGTGTGTGTGTGGGTGGGTGGGTGGGTGTATGTGTGTGTGTATGTGTGTAATATATATATATATATATATATATATATATATATATATATATATATATATATATATATATATATATATATATGTTTTCTGAGGTTTTCGCAGGTGTTTGTATGTAGGTCTTTGGTTATTCGGGTCTTCTCCCGCGTAATATATATATATATATTATATGTATATGGAATCTTAATCTATTCACTGCCCTGAGTCCTTTGGGAGAAGGGCGGTATAGAAATTCAATAAATAAATAAATAAACAAACAAACAAACAAACAAACAGGATTATCTGGATATAAAATACAGATTAAAATAATGATGACAGGAAACCGAAGGAGGAAGCATGAGGAAACACACTGATCCAAAGCTTGTATATATTTACTGATGAACAAGAGTTTGGTTTTAGATAACAGACAAAATCTGGGATCTGATGCAGATGACCCCAGCTTGTCAGAATGGAGTGTACAGATTCACATTTACTGCCGGGGTGGGGGAACCAGACTTCCGGTCGGCTCCAGAATTTAACAGGGGGCTTCCGGTTAGGACCTTTGTGGCTCTTTGAGGGTTTAAGGTTGCCGACCCCTGTCCTAACCTTTATGCCTCACTATTTCATAGCTAACAGTCTTTCCAGTCTTCTTCATACATTGCAGTTCAGAGACAAAATTTGTCTTTGGAACTTGGTTACTATATATGTTGATAGCAGCGACTGTATGCGCAAAAATGGAAAGACACTTCGATTCTTACTATGGAAGAATCATCATCATCATCAACTTCATTTAATGACCCCATAATCCCTTGCGGAGTGGAGCCAGGGCAACTGAATGGAGCTAGAAGAGTATTTTAATGGCCGGATGCCCTTCCTGACGCCAACACGGAGTTTTGTTCAACAGATATACTGATCGCAGAAGCTGATGGGAGTTGGCTGAAATGGCAAAACTGACTAGGTTGATTAAAGAAAAAAAAACGTAAGTACTTTTGTTTCCACATGGAGACAAAGCATCTGAACTTCATACTTGATGTGGAAAAGGAGGAAACTTTGGTTTGGGGTTTTACAGATTAGATTGATAGATCTTTATACAAATGACTTGTTTGTACTATTATGGAAAAGCGAAAAGCTGTGATTTGATGTCAATGCCTTATTCTACTGTAACAGAGAGAGTCGGAAGTCAATGTTTCCTTTTCTTTATCTTTCCTCACTTTTCTTCCCCCTTTCCCCTTCCCCCTCATTGTCCTTTGATTTATTCTTGTATTTTGTAGTTTACTATACTTTCTGCTTCTTTTTGTGCCATATCTGTCATCGGCGATCATGTTGGCCATCCTATTTTTATCAACAGCCGCATGAAAAAGTGCTGCTGAGGTTTATCCAAACCAATCCCTTAGATTGTATGGTACTTTGAAATAGTTACGATTGTGGTGAAAGTAGAGATGATTAAGATGTTGTTTGAAGAGGTATAAATATATATATCTTTGACAAAGTATTTGAATACTAGAGATAAGATTCAAGGATATAAAGAAAAAAAACCCTGTTATATAATCAATTGGTTTTTACTAAGATGTTGGAGTGTATGTTTTGGAATAAGACTCAAGGAAATATATGGTATAAAGTGTTTTTGGTTTATTATTTTGAGAAGAAATGAATGATTGTAATACTAGGAATTATGTTAAATGAGATTTTAAATTTAAAGAGTGTAATATAGAGAGGAAGGGGGAAATGGAATTAGGTTAAGATTAGAGTTAGGATGAATGGGTAATATTGATTTAAAAAAAGAAAAAAAAGAAGAAAGAAAAAGAAAGAAAGAAAGAAAGAAAGAAAGAAAGAAAGAAAGAAAGAAAGAAAGAAAGAAAGAAAGAAAGAAAGAAAGAAAGAAAGAAAGAAAGAAAGAAAGAGTGAGAATAAATACCATGGCAAAAGGGGAATATATGAAATAACTAAAAATTGTTTAAATTTGTGAACCAGCCAATATTCTGTTCAGAAAAAAATACACTATATGTGTGTTTGTGTGTCTAAAAAATAAAAAAAAACTTTTTTTAAAAAAGAAGATTTTGAAGCCATTGAGATTCTTCTTCTGACTGGACCTCATTTGCCTTCAGTCCTTCCTTGGAGAGGATTAAGTGAAGTTTACAATACTTTATAACTTGATAAAATGTGATTTAAAAAAAGAAAAAGAGAGAGACAAAATTTGTTTTCTGCTTTTGTCCATCGGAGGCAGGAGAGGTGGCTTCTAGCCTGCAGTGGTTAACACCAAATTTCAGGATTTCTGGTCTGAAAGCAATCCCAACTGGAAGGAAGGGAAGCGTCAACTCAACGCAACTCAAGTCAGACAGCAGAGGGAGCCTTGTGTTCACTTAGCATCTTAACTGTGTGTCACACACACACACACACACACACAAAACCAACGCTGAGCACTTGGGCTGGAAAAGGGGGTAATTGTACAAATCCTCAACAAGGTCAAACATGTTTACAGAACTCCTTGTTCTAATGTCTGGCGTGGCCAGAAAAAAAAAAGTCTTGTGAATAAAACACTGGAAACAGCCAAAGTACAGCGATCTGGGGAGGGGAAAGGGAAATTTGGGGGGGGGGGGGGGGGAGAAGGAAAGCCATTCACCAAGAATGGTGGATGCCTGCTACTGAGATGACCAGAACATGCTGAGCCAGTTTTTCTGGTTATTATTTCTGGCGCTTCAAAGGTTGATAGTGACACCCTTTTCTTTCTTTCTTTCTTTCTTTCTTTCTTTCTTTCTCTCTTTCTTTCTTTCTCTCTCTCTCTCTCTCTCTCTCTCTCTCCCTCTCTCCTATCATCTATCTATGTCTGTCTATGCATCTATTATCCTATTTTCTCTTTCTTTCTTTTTCTCTCTCCCCCTCTCTCCTATTCTATCATCTATCTATATGTCTGTCTACGCATCTATTATTCTATTATCTTTCTTTCGTTCCTTCTCTCCTTCCTCCCTCTCTATTCTATCATTTATCTACGTCTGTCTATGCATCTATTATCCTATTTTCTCTTTCTTTCTTTTTCTCTCCCCCTCTCCTATTCTATCATCTATCTATATGTCTGTCTACGCATCTATTATTCTATTATCTTTCTTTCGTTCCTTCTCTCCTTCCTCCCTCTCTATTCTATCATTTATCTATGTCTGTCTATGCATCTATTATCCTATTTTCTGTTTTTTTCTTTCTCTCTCTCTCTCTCACTCACCCTCTCACTCTCTGTCCCCATCTCTGTTTCTCTCTCTCATTCCCTCCCTCCCGCCCTGAATTTCTCCAACAGCAGCAGGATCTGGCCACACTTCTGCCAGGATGTTGACAAAGAATGTGGACTTCACTTGCTTTCATAATGACGCAATGTTTGGTGTGGGAGGGAAATACTTCAAATTCCCGGGTGTCAATTTTGCAAATGGCTGTCTTTGCATGGTTTAAAAAAACAAAACAAAAAACTGGTCTCAGTAGCATTGGTTTTCTGATCTTCACAGGGGTTACAGAAGTACAGAATAACAGAACTGGAAGGGACATTGGAGGTCTTCTAGTCCAATCCCCTGCCCAAGCAGGAGACACTATATCATTCTGTCCAGTCTCTTCTTGAAAACCTCCAATGATGGAGCATTCACAACTTCTGGAGGCAAGTCGTTCCACTGATCAATTGTTCTGACTGAGAGAAAATGTATTCTCACGTCTAGGTTGGATCACTATTTAGCAATAGCAATCACCCTTAGACTTAGATAGCTCTTCACAGTGCTTTACAGCCCTCTCTGAGCAGTTTATAGAGTCAGCCTCTTGCCCCCCCCCCCCCCCTCCAATGATCTGGGTCCTCATTTGAATGACCTTGGAAGGATGGAAGGCTGAGTCAACCTTGAGCTGGTGGGAATCAAACTGCCGAACTGCTGGCAACCAGCAGTTGCAGAATTAGCTTGCAATACTGTATTTTAACCACTGAGCCACCATGGCTTTATTAATATATTGTATTTGTATTCCTTCTGTATTTGAAGTAAAAAGCCTGATTTGATCCTATCAATTAAGATCAGTACTTCAGATATTTTATGGGTAGTCTTCAACGTACGACCACCGTTGCGACCGGAATTTCAGTAGTTGTTCTGACCTAGGCTTCCTTAGAAATTAAACAGCACCAACTTAGTCCCGGCAAACCTCTTTCATTCATACGGCTGTAAATTACTTTCATTTACAGTCCGCCAGGCTTGATAAACAATCTTTCAGAGGAAGGTTATCAACACCCACCTATCTCACGTGGAACGCTGCCAGAGAGCTAATTTCCAGACGCAGGGCAAGGCCAAACTTGGCACAGAGTCACAAACAGAAGTTTCAAATCTTGAATCAGCCAGAGGAACTAATTGCTTCTTGCAAAAGCTCACATCCCGTTCGCTTCTCTTTTATGTCTTATGGGAGGGACCAATCATCTCCAAGCCTTACTCCCAAGTCGACCCTGTTTCCTTAATTGTTCCTGTCTCCTGGCAGCTCTGCGCATGCGCATACTGGGAACAGGCTCACGCTGTTCTTCTGCCTTGCTGATATCAGTCTCCAGAGACTCCGGAGGAAGCAAAGAACTACCAGAAGGCCTTGGCCCCCTCTCTGCCTCTGACTCAGAGCCCTCGTCCGAGCCTTTCCTATACTTTAGGACTGACCCACATTCCTCCCCAACCTCCTCACTGTCCGATTCCGCTCCAGTCTGCTGGGCGCTGGTGGGCCACAACAGTCGCTAAGCAATGCGGTCATGACCGGGCCTGATTTTAAGACCACTTTTTCTACAGCCCTTAAGCAAATTGTGTGTTTGTTAAGGGAATCCAGCTTCCTCAATGGACTGTTGCTTGTCGGAAGCCAGCTGAGAAGGTTTGCAAATGGAGATCAGGAATCAGCAATGTGAGCTGGTTTCCAGAGTGAGATCCTGTGGTCAAAGAGGCAGGGCAATGATCATGATGGCCAGGTTGGACCCTAACTCATTTTTTCCAAGGCCGTCGTTGTGGATGCTGTTATCAATGGAGGTTTTCAAAATTAGACTGGACAATTAATCAACTGGCTGGTATAAGGTCTCCTACCTTCAGCTGGGGGTTGGACTAGAAGACCTCCAAGGTCCCTCCCAGCTCTATGATTCTATCTTCTATGTTCAAAAAACTCCACAATGGAGACTCTATCACTGTATAATTTGCCTTTCACTTTCTTCGAATTTGAAGGGCTGAAAGAAATTGGTTAAAAAGCAAAACCTTTTCAAACAAAAAAAAACCCCAACACCCATAAACACTGGGAGCCAGCTAGGCATTCTACCAATTAAGAGGGGGGAAAAATATATTAGTTGCTTATTATTATTCCTGGGAAACGGTTCAACATCCACACAGAGAAAGCGTTCCTAAGGTATATTTATTCCCTCCTGTTTTTGTAGATCTGAAATGTCAGCCCAGTGACTTATTTTCCAGTTTTCTACCGTGGTCTTTCTAATTTGTGCGAGTATGTTTCATGGAAGAAAAAGAAAAAGGAAAAAAAAAAAACAACCGCTATAATTAATAATATGTTCACCAATTATGTCTACCTAGAGAATTAACTGATGCCAGAACTACATTATGTATCTGAATATTGGCAGGCTGGGCGTTTTTTATTCCTGGTGCATAAAGGAGGAAGCAAGAAAAAGCTGGCGTGATAAACCTTGGACCAAAGTGAATCAAGAGAAGTTTCAGGAAAAGGTATGGTTTCGTAAAGAGGAGACCACAATCCCCGCAGCTGAATGAACGAAAGAATCTCAGCCGTAAATGCAAATGGTTTAAATTTGAGCCTTGGTGGCGCAGCAGTTTAAAGTGGTGTTAAAGTGACATCAGCTGCCTGCAATTACTGCAAGTTCGAATCTCACCAGGCTCAAGGTTGACTCAGCCTTCCATCCTTTCTAAGGTAGGGTCAATTGAGGACCCAGTTTGTGGGAGCCATAAGCTGACTTTGTATAAATATACAAAAGTATGAAGGCTATTGCTTAATGCATTGTAAGCCGCCCTGAGTCTCCGGAGAAGGGCGGCATATAGATCAAATTAAAAAGAAGAAGAAGAAAGAAAGAAAGAAAGAAAGAAAGAAAGAAAGAAAGAAAGAAGAGAAAGAAAGAAAAAGAAAGAAAGAAAGAAAGAAAGAAAGACATTCAGCTGCCTGCAATTACTGTAAGTTCGAATCTCACCAGGCTCAAGGTTGACTCAGCCTTCCATCCTTTCAAGGTAGGTAAAATGAGAACCCGGATTGTGCGGGCCAATAAGCTGATTTTGTATAAAAAAGAACACTGCTTGGGGGGGGGGGGGGAGGGGCGCGAAAGCCGTACTAAGCAGGTATATACAAAAGTATGAAGGCTATTGCTTAACACATTGTAAGCCACCTTGAGTCTCCAGAGAAGGGCAGCATATAAATTAATGTTTTTTTAAAAATTACACCCTTCCTGAAGGAGGGGGGGAGGGGAAAACCCAAGTTTTTCGCTTACCTATGACGGTCTGTTCCGGAGAAGTGGGTGGGGTGAGCAACATTCCACAACTGCTGGTGTCTCTCAACGTTCCAGCTCCTTGTTGTGCCACACTGTTGTGGCTTCCTGGCGTTGGAAGTGCTCAGAGAGACGGGAATGTCGTTTTGAGAGATGAGAACGAAGGCAGAAGGGTATACCATTCGGACACCACCTGTTAAGGCCGAGGGGAAGGAAGGAAGGGTGGAGTGAGACAAGAGAGTTGGGAGGTGGAGGGGGGAGGTTGTTGTTGTTTTTTAAGGGTTACATTTGTAATTTAGCCAACGTTGTGTGTATTTTCACGCGCAAACGGCATTGCAGTTACATGTGTGTGTGTGTGTATGGTGCATCAATTAGTCAGAGGGAGGGAGGGAGGGAGGGAGGGAGGGAGGAAATAGGAGGAAGAGAAGAAGAGAGGAGGAAAATGGGAGGGAGGGAGGGAGGGAGGAAGGAAGGAAGGAAGGAAGGAAGAAAGGAAGGAAGGAAGGAAATGGGAGGGAGGGAGGAAGGAAATAGGAAGGAGGGAGGGAGGAAGGGAGGGAGGAAGGAGGAAGGAAATGGGAGGGAGGGAAGGAGGGAGGAGGAAAATGGGGAGAGAGGGAGTAAGGAAGGAATGAGAGGAAGGGAGGGAGGGAGGGAGGGAGGAAGGAAAGAAGGAAATGGGAGGGGGAGGGAAGGAAGGAAGGAAGGAAGGAAGGAAGGAAGGAAGGAAGGAAGGAAGGAAGGAAGGAAGGAAGGAAGGAAGGAAATGGGGAGTGAGGAAGGAAGGAAGGAATTGCTTTGATGCTTAAACAAAAACACAAAGAAATCGTCTGAAGCAGTTCTAAATTACAAAACAAAACCCACCAAATTTCAAACAAAAGAACAGATCAAAACACGAGAAGAAGCGCCGTAAAACATGTGTTACACTTCAAGACTTGTTTTTTGTTTTTTTTTAACATTGTTGTATTTGAACTGGAACCGGATCAAACAGAAGAGACTTTTCAAAGGAAGGGGGGGAAAAAAAGAAAGAAAGAAATACAGATTCTCTCACCAACAATGACTTCTACGGCCACGGGAAAGTCATCGTCGTATCCCAGCTCCTCTTCCTCTTTCACGCTCTCCTTCCTCTTCAGCACCATGGGATAAAAATACTGCCATTCTTCAATTAGCTTCCTGGTCGCCGGGTCGGACATCTTGTAAGCTTGGCCTGTTAAAGTACCACTCAAGCCGTATGGACTGATCAACACTGGTGGGAAAAAAGACAACAACAGAGAACGAAACAGAGTGGTCAGTGCCTAGATTAAACTGTCAGATTAACGAGTTGGAAGGGACCTTACTGGTCATCTAGTCAACCCCGCCCCTACTCAAGCAGGAGACACTACACCACTGGTCCTGTGGCTGGCATGACTCAACGCCGAAGGCGCACGGAACGCTGTTCCCTTCCCACCAAGGGGGTCCCTATTTTTCTCCTTGCATTTTTTTTTACCTGCTTTCGAACTGCTAGGTTGGCAGAAGCTGGGACAAGTCACGGGAGCTCATCCCGTTACACAGCCCTAGGGATTCGAACCGCTGAACTGCCAATCTTTCAATCGACAAGCTCAGCGTCTTAGCCGCTGAGCCACCGCGTCCCCTCACACCAGTTCTTAGGCAACCCCAAAAACGCAATCTCTCTCTCTCTCTTGGACTAGACCCACATTTTTCCAATTGATTGGCCTTTATGTCTTGTAGGTATGTTGAAGCAGGCAAACAGGAATTCGTTATTTCTGGACGCGCCTACTCATGTCTCTCTAAGCAGATCTAATTATTTAATGCAAAAGGATAAAACAGCACGATCAAATGTTATGGATTATGCTCTAAGGTAGCACCAGGGCTTTGTTGAGTTGCAAGCCAATATTGGCTAATTGTTACAGCAACCAATAAAAATGCGTACCTCTTCAAGAAATACATTCATTACCAAGGGAAATGATTTAACCTCCTCTCTTTCTCTCCCTTACCCCTCCCCACTTCCACTTCTCTTAAAAAGGCTGCAGCAGACAAGTCTCTTTTTGCCCATATCAAAAAAAAAAAAAGGCAGGGATTGTGATAAGAGGACCAAAACGCTTCGGAGTCGAAGGGACTAGGCAACCTTGTGCATCTTGAGCCACGGTGGCGCAGTGGTTTAGAGTGCAGTACTGCAGGCTACTTCTGCTGACTGACAGCTGCCTGCAATTTGGCAGATCGAATCTCACCCAGGCTCAAGGTTGACTCAGCCTTCCATCCTTCCGAGGTGGGTAAAATAAAGAGCCAGATTGTTGGGGGCAAGAGGCCGACTCCTGTAAAGCGCTTAGAGAAGGCTGTAAAGCATTGTGAAGCGGTATATAAGTCTAAGTGCTCTATCTATCTATCTATCTATCTATCTATCTATCTATCTATCTATCTATCTATCTCTCTCTCTCTACTACCTACCCACCTATCTATCAGCTATTGTATCTATCTATCTATCTATCTATCTATCTATCTATCTATCTATCTATCTATCATCAGCCTTCCATCCTTCTGAGGTGGGTAAAACGAAGAGTCAGATTGTTGGGGGCAAGAGGCCAACTCTGTAAACCACTTAGAGAGGGCTGGAATGCACTGTGCAGCAGTATATAAGGTCTAAGTGCTCTATCTATCATCTATCTATCTATCTATCTATCTATCTAATCTATCTATCTATCTATCTATCATCTCTACCTACCTACCCACCTATCTATCAGCTACCATATCTATCTATCATCTATCTATCTATCTATCTATCTATCTATCTATCTATCTATCTATCTATCTATCTATCTATCTATACCTACCTACCTACCTACCTACCCACCTATCTATCAGCTATCATATCTATCTATCTATCTATCTATCTATCTATCTATCTATCTATCGATCGATCGATCTATATCTACCTACCTACCCACCTATCTATCAGCTATCATATCTATCTATCTATCTATCTATCTATCTATCTATCTATCTATCTATCTATCTATCTATCTATCTATCTATAGTATCTATCTATCTCTATCTCTATCATCTCTCTCTCTCTCCCTGTCTCCATCCATCCATCCACAGCTTTTGCTATCTTGGGCCATTTTGAGAAAAAAAAAATACTTTTCTATACAGGGTCAAAGTCATCCCAGGGGAAAACAGAAGGAGAACGTTTAGCGTGAACGCAACTCCATTGGCATCCCAGCCAAGAGAAAGAAGGGGGGGGGACCCAAAAACAAGTGTGAAGTTTTAATGAAGGTTTTGTTTCCGAGGTTACATCACACCGAGAAGCCCTAGGCCACCCGAAGAACATGTGGGCCCTACCTTGAAAAGGCATGGGAGACGACTGGGCCATGTGTAGGTGCTCCTCGCTGATAAGGTAGATCGGCTGGTGCTGTGCGATCCTCCACACTTGTGCACACGTTGCTTTCCCCGTGGAGGAAGAATGTGAAGGCGCAGGACAAATGCTCACTGCAGGAAGAGAGAGAGAGAGAGAGAGAGAGAAAGAGAAAGAAAGAAAGAAAAGAAAGAAAGAAAGAAAGAAGGAAGGAAGGAAGGAAGGAAGGAAGGAAGGAAGGAAGGAAGGAAGGAAGGAAGGAGAAGAAGAAGGAAGGAAGGAAGGAAGGAAGGAAAGAAAGGCAATTAATTAAATCCTAAAATCAGCGCATCGGGAGTCCTCCAAATTCAATGGGTCTCGCTTGAATAGAATTCACAGGACATGGGGCTCGGGAAACAGGGTCAGTCCCTTCTCATAGAACATAGAATAATAATAATACAATTTGGGATGAACCATCCTTGGAATGGTGTGGGAGTAGGAATGGATTTCCAGAGAAGAAAAAATTGCAGACTACAGGAACCAGGAACACGGGTGACCCTGAGGATCCAGGTAAACCTCCAAGTGGCTTCAACGACTCTCTCAAAGGATGCAAAGGACCAGCTGTCTGCAAGGAATATCAATCCTTCCATTCCCCCACCGTCCACCAGTCAGAGCTGAAGAAGCTTCTGGGATGAGAAGCGAAACGTCTTCAAGGAAAAACCAAGAAGTCCAGTGGCCTCTTGAAAAAAAAAGCACCTCTGGACAACCTTAGATATTTTTAATTGTAAATGGATTTTAGTCGGGAGGTTTAAATTTTGGGCCAAAATTTGTTGAATTCTTTTTTTAAGTTTTAAATTTTGTATTGGGATGTTTTTTTTTATTCTTGGCTGTGCACTGCCCTGAGTCCAGTAGAGAAGGATGGTATAAAAATTTAATAAAATAAATAAAATAAAATAAACTATGACCTGGATGACTGAGAATCTCTGCAGACTTATAGAATAATGGAGTTGGAAGGGATCTTGGAGATCTTGTAATCCAACCCTCTGCTCGAGCCTGGAGACCTTACACCACTTCAGATAATTGTGGCCCAGTCTCTTTCTTTTTATTGAAAAGTTTTAATAAAGTTTACAAATGTTTCCCCCTTCCCCTCCTTCCTCCCCCTCAACCTTCCCCCCTCCAACCCTCCCTCCCCCCAACTTCCCAGAGCAAAATACAGGGTATAGCATTTGACAATCATACGCTAACTTAAGATAACTACCTACAGCCTCCTATCTCCCTCTTCTACTTTAACTCCCCTTTTATTAGACTAAATTCAGATAAATTATAACATTTCTTTGTTCATTCATAAGCTCTTTGAAATTTCTTAGTCCGATATTTGTTTTGAATGTAGTCAATCCATCTTCTCCATTCCAACATATATTTCTCATTCGAATGGTCCTTCAAATATGCTGAAATTTTGGCCATCTCTGCTAAGTTTACTACTTTTAACGTCCATTCTTGAATAGTAGCAAATCTTCCTTTTTCCAGTAGGAAGAATTGTTGCGCCACCAACAATTTTGCTGCCATTATTAAGTTCAGAATCAAATTAGTCTCTATAACTGTACAATCTGTAATATACCTAACAAGAACAACTGTG